>JANZLQ010000065.1:6225757-6282868 GCA_026212715.1 Elanus axillaris
CAACCCGGAGCGCTGCCCTCCCCTCCTGCCCGCAGGGCAGCAGCGCATCGTTTGTGTATGGATTCCACAGAGGCTTTCCTCCATCGCTTAGAAAAGCGGCTCAGCTCATGTGTTTTCTTTCCGCGCAATTGCATTTTGCGTCCTCGGACGTTGTTTCCTCCGTCTTGCCGAAGACGGCTCGCCCCGCCTGGGTGCGGGCGGGTTGCGGTCCGGTTCGAAGGCGCAGAGGGTTCGGGTAGGGCGTCAGCGCTCCGTTTCAAAGTTAATTTCGCCTATCGAACTCTGCTGGGTAGAGAGGAGTAAGGAAGTGGCAAAGCATGTTAATATTTCTTTTGTTTCCCGTCTTCTGAAATAAAGATATCAAACGACTACCAGCTTCGGGTAGTCAGTATAGTAAGTAAATTAAATGTAGTCATTGGAATGCGCCTTTATGGCACTTTCAACAATCTGTAATTCAATCATCTCCAATACAAGCTGCCTTTTGCTATTATTCATCAGACCCAGCTGAGTGATTTCTGTCAGATGGGAAGTGGTAGAGAGAAATCTCTAGGTAAATGTAACTGGAAAGCTTTCCAAGTGGAGTCCTAAATGAGCACAGAAAAGCACTTGGCCACAATCTCGAGACAGATGTTAGCATCCAAATAAATCATTTCTTTTGATTGTCCGGGGGTTGTCAAGTCTTATTTTCCTTATTTAATAGCCATTTGCAGGTGAAGAAGAGGGAGCTCTGGGTTTATTACCTTGTAAACTCAATGCGAAATGCTGTAGTGCAATAATATTTCACTGTCTCTGAAATAATATTCTCTGTACAAAGGTCAGTAGAGTAATTTTAGATACACATACATGTCGTAGACCACAACTAGACTACTAATCAGCAACGGCGGTATCGATCCTCTGAGCGGCTATGCAGTGTGCCATTCGTGTTGTGTGTTAATTACGCGCTGTTTAAACTGCTTTGTCGTCCTAGGGAGTTACTTCATCCTACGAAACGGAGGATGATAGTTGTAGACCCAAGGGGAGACTCCTTTCCCTGGTGGGTCAACATCTAGAGTTACTGATGAGCAATTGCTTTAGGAGTGACCCTGGAAAGCAGAGGGGGAGCTTTTGGGTACAAGGACAAGTAGGCAGCAAACTAATTTGCTTTGTGAGGATATGAAATGACATCTCCTGCCATGCTTAAATAAACCTGCCCAGGAAAAGTGCAAGGAGATTCCACGTGTGTCTAGAATAGTATTTTCTTGTCTGTCTTGGCAACAAATGACCTGATTTTACGTCTCGAGTCAAATATGTATCGTTTTTCTTCCAAGCTTTTTGGAATTGTAGTTCTATTAGTAGTGTCTGTGGGGAATATACTTTAATGTGGTCTATTACTTGACTTGTGGTATAGTTGCTTAAAATTTGCATGCATGCAATTCATAAATTGAAACTATATAGCTTAAAAACACAGTGTAGGCAGCTTGAGTGAGAAGAGATAATTTAAAAAAGAACCACAGGGCAGAAGATAATGACATACTGTAGGAAATAATCATACCCCTGCACTTGCAAAAGCATGAAATGTTCCAGTGTAGCCATTTTCATACAAGCCCAATTTTCCTTCACATTAAGAGTGCCTAAGTGAGCCTTATTAATCTTTGATGCAAAAGATGCTAAATCCATTTTAAGGATTGATACTGGAATTTAAAGAGGTAGCTCACAGACTAACAGTGCCGTACTAACACTTTCCCAGAACAAATGTGAAAAATAATAATTTACCACGTATGCCATAGCGACACAAGTGGGATATAGCCTTCTCTGTAACACTGATGGGCAAGAAGCCCTTTAAAACCATAGATACAAACCAGTGTTTGATTTAACAATCTGAAATGTTCTCTTACTTAAATCATAACTTAAATCAGATATAAGGGCCCAGAAGATGTTCAGCATCGGTTAGCATGGTAGTTGAGAAGGTGCGAGATAAGGGAAGGTTCTGTTTGTCAGAAACCTAGAGAGGGGGAGGAAAAAAAAAAATCTATACTTTTCCAGCTAGCACAGAGAGACCGGAAACATAAAATCAATTTTTATGGTCTTTTGGCAGGGTTGGCTGTAATAAGTAAAAAGAAGGAGCAGCTTAGGGTCTTGGCAGAAGTTTTTAAGCCACTCAGCCGAGCAGACCTCAGTTAATTGATGTTTCCTCACATGAAAATGAAGCTCTTATTTAGTATATCACAGTCTTATTCTTGTCCATTCAGCAGTCTGATTACAATTTTAAAAATACTTATGTGTGAGTGTGTGTGGTTTTATATTTATATACACATTTAAACACTCACATGAATTCTTACTGGGAACTGCGTTCCAAATAGAGGGTGTGCAGAACCTCATATTACCTGCTGTGGAAGAGACTTCGAAGTTTGCAATACGATTGAAAAAGACAAGAAAATATTTCTGCATATCCAGGAGAAAAGCATGGAGGAATTACTACGCGTGGATACCATGATTTCCTTCCCTCTGCTGGTGATGCCCATATAAATGTGCAGTTTCACAAAGAGAAATACTTCATTGTTTGATTTACTTTGATTCTCTATAGAATGTTTGTTTTAAATATTACTTTGTATCTAGGAAGAAGCTTAATTAGAAATATACATAAGGGAGGCTTGTAGCCAACTATGAATTTGTGTTTATTGCTGACATTTACTAAAGATACTTGAGGTTAAAATAAAAGCATTTGCCCAACTAAATAAACAAAGCATTATGTTAACAAATATTTTCAGGATTATGTACAAATGTCGTCCTTGCTAGAGTAGGCTTTACTCCTTCCTAATACACCTCAGTAAGAGGGGGATTAGGAAATGCTGGTTTTATACCGTTAACATCTTTTACAGAAATACCAGATACCAAAGCAGAATGCGTTAGGAGGGGGACAACTGACAAGGGCTCTTCATGATTTCTTCTGGTGAGAGGATAAGAGCAGGCTACAGGCAATCTCTTTCAGAGGCTACGCGGAGTAGCAAAGTGATTTGTACAAGCAGTGTGTGGAAAAAGTTGGCTGGTTTAAATAATGAAAAAAATTTTTTTTTCTTTCTGAGGCATATAATGCCCGAAAGCTAGGTGAGAGCTGTAACAAAAACGTCTCCTTAAGTATTACTTCTGACAAAAGTCTAATCGGAATGTTTTTGAGGCTGGCTTTTCTTCTCTATTGTTTTTTCCCCAGTGACTTAATGAGTAGCACTTCATGGATCTTCCATTTGCTATAAATGCTTATGAGTGAGTTGATTTTTTTTTTTTAACCTGTTTTCTTACCACTACTAGTCTGGAGGTATTTCCCCAGAACAGCAGGCACTGAACACTTTTCCTTTTTCATCCTAGAGGGAGTGATGTTGCCATCTTTTTAAGTTCTCAGAGGTTTGCTAACTCAGGATACTGCTTCTCTTTTCTAGCTATCCCCAGAGATGCTGGGAGAACACAAAATAAATCTAGAATATCTCTTGTGTGGCAGTCTTTGCTTCTTCTGAATGGAAGACCATACAAATTTAAAAGAAGTGTCACCAGGAATTATCCAAACAAACTTTGTTATTAATCAACTTGGAATAATTTTATTAATATAATATTTCAGGTATATAAAATTTTATTTAAAAGTAGCTAAAACCAATTTGGCTACTTTAAGGATGCTGTCTGTAAGTTTCCCAGGCATTATTCAGGATTTATGGTAGTAGCCAAATGTATTGTAGTAGTTTTAATAATGTAGCCATGGTTGTAATAACTAGGTAGTATGGCGCACCAGGTGCATGAGGATATGTGCCTCAAAGTGGCTCGGTGATAATTTAATGGAATTGATTAAAAACCCATTTATGGGTTCTGTTTTGTACCTTTATCTTAGGGGTATTGTTTTCTTATGCGTGGCTGAAAATCAGTGCAGCAGTTGCAATATGGGAAAGCTGGTAGCCATTACCCAGCTTGGCTCAGAGACGAGATTGCCTGCAAACTCCCTCATCTCTATGTATTTGAATAACCACGTACATATGGCAGTTGAAAATAATTGGAGTGCTTTTGTAGAAGGCACTGTGGAAATAAAGGTTCCTTGACAAATAGTTCATGGCCCTGTCTCTAAGAGGAATACTTTTTCTAGAAAATGTGTATGCATACATCATTGACAGGTGGACATTAGATCTCACTCTTCTTATTTAGAACACTTAATGACCACTTGTAACATGTAGTTTTAATTAACTCTTTTACTTCTTTCCAAAGCTATGGAGAGTATTTCTTTATAATAACCTATTTCTATTTGATTTCTATGATCAAATCTTAGAGTTGGGAGGAATTCTTAGAAGAATGTGACAATTACGATTAGAGTGTTTTCTTGGTTTTTTTTAAAATTTTATTTTAAAGGTTAAATGTGGCAACTTAAGGAAAGCTTAGTGGCATGGTGTTCTCACAGAAGACACAATCTATTGGCAAATAGTTGAGGGGTTAAAGACTGAGAGGGTAATACATCCCAAGCAAAATAGTTCTGAAAGTGTTTTGGAGGTTTTTTTTTTTTTTTAATTAAAAAAGAACTGTTTCTAGTTGAAACTCGAAGCTTTGTGTTTTGACTTCAGTAAGTCATTTGATTTAGCTTAGGGTGATGTTCTGATTGAAAGAAGTAGTACTGTAGAAGGGCATCATTGTCCACGTGAACAGATTAAAATTTTTTTACTTAATGGATTGCAAAAGAGACAATGTATGGGGGATTGCCATCCAACTCTATTCATTACCTTTAACAATGATCTGGAATAAAGTACAAAATCCATATTCATGAGAATACTTCTGAATTTTTTTGTGCCAATTTTAATAAATAAAGTCGGAATAAGAGCTATTATAGACTGATTTCATTTGGTTTCTCATCCTACTACATCTGAATTGCTGTTTTAGCAAAGTGTAATACTTTTGCCTACTTCCAGTAAAAAAAAATTTGCAATTTCCCCTTGGAGAGTGGCTCTGAGAAAAGACTTGGAGGTTACATCCAGGGAACATCATCTGTCATTTGTTTTAAAGAGCAGAGAAGCCATATGCAGCTGTAAACACTGAAGTGCTGGGAGTAGGAAAGGTGCCCAACTTTAAAAAGGATGCTGGATGACTAAAATTAGTCTAGAGAAGGGACCCAAGAGTTGCTTCATTTGAGATATGCCAAATGTGCTTCTTAATGAGACTCCTAAAAGCTTACCATTCCCTTTGGAAAGCTGTGTATGCCAAGAGCTTCCTTGACTCCCACACAGTGAAAATACCGGTATTAAATTGTGCTCTAGTACGTAAAAGTTCACGCAGCGGCCTGGTCGGGCGGGCATGCAAGCTACAAGAGCTCAGATGGGAAATAAGGTATCAACTTTTTTGTCTGTCAGAGTAGCAAGTGTATGGGCCAGCTTACTGAAGGAGATGACACCTTCCTACATGAAGTCTCTGGATCAGCATTTCCTTTCAGCTGGAGCAGGTACAGGATCTAGTTTTGATGTAGAAACTGCTGGATTTCTGATTTGCGTTAATCCATGAGAATGGAGTAGGTAATCAGCTGTCCTTCTGGCCTTAAAATCACCAACTTCTTGAACTTGCTGCCATTAACTCCTATTGTGTCTTTTGGATTAAACCATATTTTTTGTAAAAGGTGTTGTGACGTGTTACTTGGGTAGTGTGAAGAGGTTCTGTCTGAACTTCTCTTAAGCTGCCCTTTTATGTTATAATCCTATTTTGTCCTACCTTACTGACAAGAAATTCCTGCTTGTTTATCTAACTGGTGTTAATCTTTGAGACCTGACTTAAAGCCCGTGGAAACTGATAACTGTTCCTTCCATTTATGTTGTTCCTCTGAAATGCCCTAAAACTATAATTTGTGCTTATTAATAGGAATTCTGTTTAAAAAGAGAATGCCTGTTACTCTTTCAAATGTGGGAGGACCAGTATCATGTGTCCCATCAGTCTGGCCTGGGCGTGTGTAAATAGGCCTTCATTAGTTTGCAGGTGCCCGTCAGTCAGGTGCTGTGTTCTGCCAAACCCCTTCCGGGGCTGGCCTGGCATCTGAGCCAGGGAACCCTGTCCTGAACCTGCGTTGCACCAGGATAACTTGCTTTGGTGAGAATCTTCCGCGTCCTCTTTCCGTGTGTCGAGCCGGGGATGGTTAATTGGGGGCCTCTCTTACGAGAGGGATACGGCTCTGCCGAAGCGGCAGGCAAGAGTTGCCTTTGAGAGTGTCCTCCCGCTGAATCGCCAAAGAGATGCCCTTGAGTAGCGCAGGCGAGGGTGGAAGGCAAACGTGTCTGCGAGTGGAGAGATGGTTGAACTGCAGGATTTCTGGACCCTGAAATTAAAGTTTACCTCTTTGCTAACAGCCCAAGTAGTTAATTGAAGATGTAGTTGTTACAGTTATCAAATGCAACAGTTTATCTGGGACACTAATATTTCCTAGTCTGACAGTAAATGCCTTTTCCTTTTCTGTAGTTTTAATTTCATCATAGTTGTTTTTCATATTCTAATAACAAGAAGTTGTCTTGCACTTACTCTTAAGATTCAGCTTGCTTCCTTCCAGCTTTGTTAGCTTACTCAGCTGCTAGTTAGAGCAGAGAAACACCAGGAAATATCCATGTGACCTTGACAGAGGTCGGTTGCTTCTTCATGATATGCTGTAGCTGCACAAGGCCTTTGCTGCTCTTCTCTTCTGTATTTGTTTTATTTTTGTAAATCCTACATAATAGGATTGAAAGGTTTGTTTTCTGTATTAATGTGTATTTAGCGTTCTTTTAGCTTGCTGAGGAAATGCTAAAAATGAAAACTTCAAGTAAAATCTTCTGGGACAAACCCGCTTGAAATCACATGTCATAGCTCTTCCTTGCATTTGTCATTTTCAAAAAATATATGTCCACTTTTAATAATGACATAGACCTATTTTAATATTCAATATGCAAATATTGGCTTTACAGATCGTACACTGGCTAATAATTGTGAGCTGTTTACTCTAGAATAAATTATTCTTTATAAATATTGATGGAAGTTCTGTGTCATTATGGGTGTGCAAGGCATAAAACCTGCTATGAAAAATCAGCATTTTAGAAGAAGAATTATAGTACTAAATATTTTATCTCAATATCAAGGAGCTACAACTCAGACTTTTGAACTGAGTACTGTTTATCCATGTAGTGTCAATTAGCTTCTAGAGCAGCAACCAGCCAAATGTACATTAAAGGTGACAAACCAGACTTCTGCAAGGATAGTAGAGACTGTCTACACTGTTCTTGAAGGATTCAAATGTATCCCTAAAGCCAAAACCTCTTTCTGACTTCACAGATAGCTCTTTGATATTTGTACCCATCAACAGGACTCCAAAACATATGCATTGCATGTAGGTGAAAGAAAAAATAATTGGCACAATTTCAATGGCACTTGTCAATACTATGCTAGTTACAATTTTTTCTGAGTTTCCTTTTAGCATTAACATAAAACTAAGAGCATTTAATTTGATTTGGGTTGAAATTTGGCTCTTAGAATGGCTCTGCTCTTCAGCTACTTTTAATAGAATTATCAGTTAACACCACTGAACCTGTATTCACACAATAAAGATCAGTTATTTGCTGGAAGGGGTTATCACCTGCATTGCCTTAGTCTGTGGTCTACTGCCTTCTCCCACTTGGTTCTGCGACCTTTTTTTGTGATGAAGAAGAGTAATCTCTTCTGGGGAGGTGAAAACCCAACCTCTTAGCATAGCTGGCAGTCGTGGCTTTAGATGTTTTAAGTGGGTGAATGTGTAAGTTTGAAAGGACGAACACAAGGGTGGGCAGAAGGCCATAGGCTGATGTCATGGCTACTGATCCTAGTTGAAGATATGCTCAGATTGTTAACAAATTATTCAAGGTTTTTTCTTCCATTAGGCCAAATATTGGCTATTTTGTGGGTCCTTCTGGGATAAATGTATTGATGGTTCTAAATAGCTTAGCAGTTATGCTGATGAGGTAATAAAAGAATTTATCTTTAAACTGTGAAAAATACTAGTTCAGCCTGTCCTACTTCCATCTGTAGTGCTGGTAAGATACTTAAAGGTAGCTGCTTCAATCAGGCTTAGAGATAATTGTATTGAATAAATTCTAAGTACAAAGTTTGAGGTGTATTGTAAGTAGTGTAGAACAGTGCATAGTGTTTATCTGGTGCTGTAGTACTTATAAAAAAAAGAGTAGGGGAATGTAATGAAACTTTCCCACTCTTAAAGACCATCAACAAGTTTATTGATTGTGATTAATCAAGTTTATTGTAGTTTACAGCTATTGTCCCATTATTACTGGATGTATGAGTTTTCTGTATGCATGTGAAATTGTAGTAGGACTGGGAGGAACTAAAGGTAAGGGGCTTAGCAGTGATGTGTGTGAGTGGAGGCACTGTATGCCGTTCAGTGACGGTCAAAAATTCTGTATGTGTTGGTACAGACATAAAGATGGTGACCTGTTTAACACTGCATAGCAGAGATGGAACCAATGTTAGCTGGTTAGTTGCAGCAAGTTAGTCTCCAAGACTAACGTGCAATAAGCATATTCACCATAGTGGCCAGTATCCTTGCAAATGTGGATACAGTCACAGCATATACAATAGCTATCACTTTTAAAAGTATAAATACATGTTTTTTTTTCCTAGATAAGCTGCACAGAGTGAGCCTGAACTGGACATGTGCTGAAATTTTGTTTTCTGTTACAAAGCAACTGCTTCAGGCCACATTGTTTTTTCCATTGGACTTTGCCTAGTACTGTCTATCCAATTCAGGCTCACTTAGACCAGATTTTTTGTTAATGTATTTCTCAGCAAATCATTTCCTTTTATTAGATGAGCTGAATTAGATCCCAGAAATTTAGATTTTTTTTTCCTTCAAAGCACCTATAGATGAGTTGGAAGGCTGCATAAAAAGTCATTTATTGTCACCATCACTTAGAATACCTAGTTAGACTTTTAAACCTATTTTTTTTTTTGTAGGCTGCTTGCTTGCCTGGACACATGGGAAAAATCAAAAGCAGTATTTTATTTTTTTGCAAACATCCTAATGTGTAGTGGTCAAGTTTCTTTTTTTTATGGAATAAAGGAAAAAATATGGGGTGGGGTGGTGGTGGGCGATGGCTCATGTCTTCACATCCTCCATTAGCATGGTGAATTCCAAGTGTGAGTTGGAACTGGTGACAGCTGCCTCATCAAGAGCTGCTTCATGTTTGTCAAAAGCGGTGTTTGCTCTGCAGTCTCTTTAGAACAGGGCCTGACATATCTTGTAATGTGTTTATACTGTGCCTAACATAATAGGATCCAGATCTTTGACTGGAGATGTAGACTGTTGTGCAAAACAAATAATAATTAGCCCAAATGTTGAAAAAGTGCCATTATTTTATGCCCCCAGAGATCAATAAACAATTCATTGCTGTAACCATATCAACCTTCTCCTTCAAAGGGATTTTAATTGTATCATGGAAACTTCATACTTGAAAATGTGATTGCTTGTCTGTTAGGCACTCTGCGAGATATAAGTGTATCTTGCTGATCATTAAGGCTGTACTGGTCATACTAAGGGATTTGGACACTCGCTTTACAGTGCTAATTAGAAACTATGCTGAGTTACTCTTTACAACCTCTTTACCTTCATCCTGGTATAACTTAGGAATTTATCAGTTTTGAACAGAAAAAAAGTTTCCAGTTTCCCAGTAATCTGATGTGCCACTTTCCAGTTGAAAACTGGGTAAACTGTTTGGCTTGCTACTGAAGAAAGCTATTTCATGCATAATGCCATGCTCACAAGTGGGATTTGAATGATTTGCGTGTGGATTGGTACAAGGGGCTAGACTTTAGCCTTATGTGGCCAGGAGGGAATTTATCTGGCATAAAGGAGATAAACTAGTTCCAGCTCCAGCAATACTTAAGAGACTAGCTACTCCATGCCAGAAAGCAATTTCTTAATGTTTCTGCGATAGAGGAATTAGCAAAGTTCTGCTATGTCAGCTTCCCCAATACAGGAGCCAGTTTATCTGTCTGGAGGCTGATGTAATTATTGGAGTTTTCTGCTCCCCCTTTCAATGAGCAGTTGATACAGGAGAACATCTAGTCCTACTCTGACATGTGGTAGCATAAATGGGCATAACAAATTGAAAATCAAAACTGTAACTGCCCAGGTAGCCTGTCTTGAAGCTAGACCTGCAGATTTCAGGTGAAGGTTTTAGGATTAGCTTTTTGTGAAGTGTGCAAGTCTACACATCAGCTGGTCATTTATATTATGTGGAACCCAATCAAAGTAGTGTCCTATTGATGTGGTGAAACACGGATTCCATATGACAGATGGGAATCAATGGCAGAGGGAGACTGAGGATGGGATTAATCTCATTTAACTTTAAATACCCTCAGAAGGTGATTCATTTGACCTACCCTAGGCACCTGTCTTGGTGTGGGACTGACTACTCTCTGGAGATATCTGTTCCTTTCCAGTGACTGTAAAAAGTCTGAGATCACTAGGTGAGACTTAATCAGTTAGTTTTTAGACACCTGACATGGGACACAAAGTGATGTGCCTAAGGCCTTTCTGGGGAGCCTGTGGCTAAGGCTGAAAACTGAACCCAGGTTTTCAGAATCCAAATTAACAGTGCTAATCACAATACTATCTTTTCTATGAAGAGGAGAATTAGATCTATGTCTAAAACTAGCGTGTGGTGACTGATGAAAATTGCTTTTAACAGTTGCAGATAAAAAAAGTAATTGGCCCAAAGGGGGGTGGTGGTGTATTTGGAAGTACCCAATTAAGATCCAGCTCAAATTATTTTACTGTATGTGATTCATGGGACTATGTTAACCTCAGTAGTGCAGTAACTGTGCAAGAGTCTAGGTTTAAAAAGAGTATTTGGAGATAAATGTTTTGCTGTATAGAATAGCAAATTTGTCTGTCCGCAGAATCTGTGCAGTGCTGTCAGGAAAGAATAAACTTCATATCCTACAGTAGAAGTCTTAATAGTAATGAAAACTTTACTATCGGCTCCACAGAAAGATGGACATCTTGTCAGTAAAACTATAGATAAAGGTCTGTTGTATCGGGGGTGACAATATTGTATTTGTGGTTATGGGCAGTTCAGTGAAGTCAGTCTTGTCCAGTCTGCTGATGAAAGTGGGCTTGCATGAAAGGAGATGCTTTACATTACTGGGAATCACAACAGTTAAGAGGTACAATGTTTTCTGAAACGTGAATACTAAAGCTGATACGGAGAGTGCTATGGGCTTTGCCAGACTTTGGATCTTGCCTGAAGCGTGCAGGGAACCAAGCAGGTCTGCACAAATGGTAGTGATGGAAATGATCATGCTTGGCAAGGTACAGGAAGGCTTGTTGTATTGCCTCTCCTCTGTTCAGCAAAGCTCTTGGAGGAGAGAAGAAAAGCAGCAGCTCAGGTGTTGCTAGAGGGTGTGTTTTCCCCCTCTGAACTGCAGTGAGTTTTGCACCTGAGCAGGCACAGTGCTTTTGGGGCTTAGCTTGCTTCTTCCTTGCCTCCCTGCACACACCTGCCCCCCTCTTCCACCTTAATGTACTTGAAGACTATAATTTTGGTGTGGTTTGTGACTGAGATGAAATCCTGTTTTCTGAGCTGTAGTGCATGCAGAATCTGTTTACATAGCTTTGTGTAATTTGTACGTAGAAATCTGCGCACATGATCCTGGTAATATGTGACCCCCTTAAATTCACGGCATCATGTCTCTTTATGTGGGAATACGCTGTGATGTTAAAGCTTCAGGGTGTAAAATATATTTTTTCAATGAATTGCTGTGGAAAAAAAGGGAAAAATTCTGCTATATTAAGATAAAACAGAAGCTGGTAATGTGGAGAATAAAATAGGATGTATAATTTAAGCTTATGCAATTTCTTCCTCTAAGAACTGGGAAATGGCTATTGGTTTCACAGTATTGTGTATTGTAGGAATTGTATCTTCAGGTTAGTTCTAAAGTAAAGTTAAATTAGAATGGCCTAGAAATAATTTTTCAGAGTACTGGATTTTTATATCATGGCAAAATGGTTGTCTTGTAGATAGATACCTTTGGTCAGGAGAATTTCTCATTTATTTCTAGCCTCCTTTTGAGTCAGCAGCTAAACATGTTTTTATACCCAAATGAACCTTTATAAGCTAGACATCAACTATATATAAATGCAGAACAGTACATCTAAAATCTGCAACACTGTCAGAGTACAACTGTTTTCTCTACAAATATGGAAATTGTCACTTATCTGCATTCTCTCCCTGCCCTACTTTTCCCCCCCATATGTTGATATTCACCCATGTGAAAGAGGCCAGTTATACTTTGGCCGTTGTATAAATAATGCAGAAGTTGTCAGTAGCAGAGGAAAATTTATGTTAGAAAACTGAGGGAGTGAATAAGGAAATAAAAGCATCTTCTAATGAGGGCAGTGATCTCTGTTTTGATATCACTTCATGTGAAAAAAGGTATTTAAAAAAAAAAGCTTTTACCAGCTATAATTCTTCATCTGAGGACTAGCTTTAATAATAAAACCCCAGGTCAATAGTCCATCCTTTTGATTTTTCCCCTGGCCGTCCTGGGAGCAGGCACTGGGTCTTTCCCCTTGGCTGGGAGAGGTGCTGAGCAGCGCCTGGGCTGGACGGATGCCTTAGGATGACGGCAGGGCTCGAAGGAAGCGTGCATCTCTTCCCTCTGGCTTTATGGAGAACATTTGGAAAAAACAATGCAATCTGGAGTCAGGCTACCTTGAAAGTAAATTAATTAGGCTCATTAAAGGTGGACCGGTGAACTTCAGAGCAGCTGGGGTTGGTGCTGGGTAGCTGTTGTCAGTAGGGCGAGGACCCGGGCGCTTGCTGGGGCACAGACCGACTCGGGGTTGCAGTGAAGTTGGCCAAGCGAAATAGCACCTTGTTCGCGTGGCTTATCGATGGGCACCTCTTCTGGGAGGTGGTCAAAATGTGATCCCAGGTGATGTACAGAATTTGTTGCAACTTCTTGTCTCCCTCACCCAGCTGCTGTTTCTCTTGAGTGTTACTCAGAGAGAGAGAGGATGCTGTGGCCTTCAATTTAGTTGTATACAGCAAAGCACTCAGAGGGTCCTGCTGACCTGACAGCCGTCTTCCGCAAAACTTGCAGGCTGCATGTCTGCTGGGTCTGCGATGCCTTTGACTAGGGCATCAACAACAGATGAATGATGTACTCACCCTTGCCTTCCATAACTGTGTTTTCCAGTGGTGATGTTCTTAATGTAGTCATTAAACAGAATACTTACAGAAGGAGGTAAAGACAAGCCTGCATCTTTGGTGAGGCTTAAAACAGGAGTCATAAGGAGATGAGCGAGTATCTCCTATGTTTTTGACTGGGGAGCTGAAATGTTCCTCGTTATCTTTACTTTTTCATGATTGAGCTGTTTGTTTCCAGATGGCTCCTATGCTTGTGAGGATGGGGACATCATGGCCCAATCTGTTCAGCCGCAGGCCTCTCATCAAACACAGCCCAAGGTGCTGGGCACGCTGGCCTGTTCAGAGCAGTTTGGCGGCCCATCCGTAGCAATTACTCTAGTGCTTTCATTTCCAGATACGAAGGCTTTGAAACAGCATCCTTTTGTGGGAAGAAGAGATTTCAAGGTTCAGGAACTGCTATGCAAAACTGCAGCCACCCATCACCTTTCTAATGAAACTGAATTTATCAGTGTTTCTAAATGTGTCCACAGTAGCAAAATATTTTGAACTTTTTTGTTCCAGGTGTTGGTTTTGGTAAACTATTTTTTTTTTTTTCCATTCTGCAATAGCAGAGTTCTTAGTGTAGCATCAGGTATATCAGGTGAAATTATATATAAATAGTTATGATTTTTTTTCACTTCTGTCGAAAGTCCTCACCAGAGAATAGAGATGATATGTGAAAATACAAAGTCAGTACTATGCGTTTTAAGGCTACAATGTTACTCTCGGAGAGACCTTAAACACTTGCTCTTTTTTTGGAACACCCAAATATGATTCTTGGATTGGTTTTATCTATGGCTGTGTTAGGATTTGAACTGACTAGATGTTTTTCCCATACATTTCTTCCCTTACACATTCCCTTCTTTCCTGTACTTTTTTTAAAAACTGAGGGGAGAAGGATGGGACATATAATGAAAACACAGGTATCTGCAAAAAGCTCTGGTTAGAAGGCAAATGGCACTTCACATACTGGAAAGACTAAAGAGGTGTCACGTAAGTAATCAAAAAATAACTGTCATTAATACAATAGGGTGATTAGGTATCACCCTATTGACCCTATGTTTATCACTGATTCAGTGTGTTAATCGACTGTTCTTCAGTGTTTAAAATCTGGATTTCTGAGTGCTCGTGTTCCATTTTCCTGGAAAGTATGGTGGTGGTGGGTGGGTAAACCTTGAAGTCCCTATGCTAAGGCACTCATCCTCTGCAGTGCTCTGTGCCTATCAATCTCTGAGCATCTGGAAATCCCTCTGAAGTTAAAGTAATTTGTACAAGTGAAACTGTATTTAAAAAAACCCAACAAAACAAACTTCTGAAATAAAAGCAGGAGATGCTGCTACCAAATGGCTACTGTGTGTAGACTTACTTTTGCTGGGAGGAGATCTTGGGGAACCTTTCACCATGTCAGATTAATTTTTTAAGAGAAACATGCCGTATCTCAGCCGAGAATCTCTTCAGAGAACACACTATTGATTTGTTCTGCTTATGAAGGTATACCAGAGAGATTAAGAGAATTCTATGAAATATTTCAAATAGCTTATAAAAGGGCATAATTTTCTGTTTTGTTTTTCCAATAACTCTTTCAAACTCCTGTTACAGTTGAAGAGACACTCACTGCTCTATTCTAAGCAATACTACTGAACCCTAGTGCTCTTTATTATGGTTTATTAGGAAATGGGTGGTCTTCTGAAAACTTAGTCACCTGGTCATTATTGCAGCAAGATTTTTGTCTTGAGTTATGTGTCGTTTAAATGTTCTGAAGTTTGTTTAGAAACTTTAATTTGGAAATCAAAACTGTTTCTACCTCTGGCTGTATAATAGTGGTGTTTAAAAATAACTGTAAATGTGTAAGTTCAGATGGCTATCACACCAGAGAGCTGTGAAAGGATGTAGGAGTCCCATATGGAAAACATTATCATTAGTCGCATGATTGAAACACTTCAGTGAATGCAGAATTTTTTTTGGACCCCTTAATACTGAATACTGTAAAATAAAGCATTTAGAAATAAATTTCTGTTGCTTAAGTAGCTTTAGTTTCTGTTTAACAGCAGAAAACCAGTCATTACTCAAATCATTTGGTGACATTGAACACTTTAGAAATATCAGTCTTTGTCAAAATGAGAAGTCATTTTTAATTCTGCACGTTATAAAAAAGAATATAACCCTCTAAATTGTTCTTGTCCATACTTGTGATGAACAGCATTGTACAAACTAGAGTTCATTAAAACTTCAAAATTCCAATTATGCAAGTAATTGGGCCTTAAGATTACTATCCTTATTGTGGAACAGAATGTCTTAATGCTTTCTGTTGACAACTGAACAAAAACTAGGTGTGCTAAAAGTGTAAGTAGTTCATACTTTAAAAATGTCAAGATAGTTTTTTTTTTTCTCCCCTCCTTTCCATTTTTTTGTATTTTGACTTTCTGAGCCGATTTCATTGCAACTTTCATAGGTATAGGCAATTGGTAGGAACTGCAGGGGGGACAGGTTTAAGCTGCAGGAGAAACTTGCAGCAATACAGAAACCTGACACAAAATCTCCAATTTTTACATGGAAACTTTTCACTACTGTTTCAGTTTTCAGTAGATTATATTTTTGGAAGAAAAAATCAATTACACTGACAATAGCAATAATGACATTACATGTAAGGAGTTCAAAGGTTACTTTCCACAAAGACTAGAAGAAAAAAAACTGCTGAGGAGTTCCCTTCCATGGTAGAAGATAGTGACATATTATTCCATTCAATTTTAGGTTGTGCTTCATTGCTTTTGAAATAGACCTACTTGGGACATATGCCCAAACTCAAGATGTGGTCAATGTGCTACTACGATTATTTTGTTGTTGAAGAGCTCTTTTTGCCAGAGAAAGAATTATCTAAGGCAGATGCTACTGTGACAAACAGCTTGATGCTCACTACAATAGATGCTGAAAAGTTTAATGTGATAAGAATTGTAACAGTGTTGAGATCATAAATGCTTAACAATCTTGTCCATTTTAATCATAGATGGGAGGCAATACTTGACAGAAGATCTCCCCAAGTTTTTTTGGGAAAGGGCAAAACTGAATAGCTAAATTACTGTTTATGCAGGTCAGGATTTGTAAATGACTGATTCTATCAGCAGTGCCCAGCTTGAAGCACATTTGGAAGTGCCTTGTTTTCAGCATGTGCTGGGCATGCATCCTGTGAAAATCAGGCTTCATCCACGCTTGACCCAAAGGCAAGTTTCATTCATGTGTTAGAGAAACTGAGATGGGGCACTTTGAGCACGACTGGTAGGACTATAGAGGAAGTTGCCTGATGGAAAGCCTGATCCTGTGTTACAGGTCTGCCTTCCCCATCCAGGATGTCCTGGGTACTGGTCCAAGGCGTCCCGTGTAAGGTCTTTGAGAGAACATAGCTGTACTGTATAACGTGTGATTAATAGGCAAAACACACTTTGGTAGACAGTACAATGGCTTTTAGGAGTTCTTTCAAGTTGGCACCAAGCCCTTTGTTTTCTCAGTACCCACTGTGTGGATGCATAGGAAGTATTGCTATAAATTTTGGCATGTCCTCAGTGTCACCTGATTTAACCATCTTAAAGGTAGCGGTCTAGTCCGAGCTGTGAAGAGTGACTTTCTATCGTTAAGAGACAGAGAAGAAGGGATACTTCATTGTCCCCATTTTAGATAGCCATTTTAGGATGAGGAATCATCCTTTAATGCTGGAGTTTTCTCACGGTTGCCTACAGTGGGAGCCAAAGTAGCTACCATTGGTCTAGGAGGGTGTGATGTCTGCATCAAAGATTCATTAATTCCCAGTGGTTTGGGGGGCAAAAGCTAAATGGAGTTTTTAACGTGCTCATTTAGGTAAACATTTTTCAAGAATTTTTCTAATTTTTTATCTGTAGAGGGTATCAACTTCTGTTCAGCAAGAAGTGTTACTTGAGGGTAATTTTCCTGATAAAAGGCTTTGTGGAGAGTAGCACTGAAAGTATAAATGGGTAGAGAAATGAAGGCAATAAGGTACTTATACCAAATTTTTATGTTTTGATTCTGGGTTTTTATCAGAAGAATGTTGCTCTTTTTTTATGCTTCTTGCACTTTAGGTATAGCATCTTAACACATGATACTGCTTAGAAGGCTTAGAATATTGAATAAGGAAACATTCAAAATAATCAGTTATAATCAGTAATAGTTGTACTATGACTATTCTGCTATATCTGATATTTTTTCTATCTGACTAATCTTCCAGTCCTGTTTGTTTTACTTAGTCTAATCATAACTTGGAAACTTCTTTATATGCACAGCAGTCTCCAAAATGGACTAAGTAGTTTTCTACTTGCTCACTATCACAGAACACTATTGAATAAAGATGAAAACCATGTCCATTATACTTACTTTGTGATCAGGATGCATATGTCTTGTGTCCATGTAACTTTGTTTTTATTCATACTTGTAGCTGATGGGTACTTCAGTTAGTATTCAGGTACAGATTCTCTCATAAATGACATCTTGGTTCTGCAAACCTGAATGAATTTTTAAGTTTCCTAAGGAACAAATAAAATACAACCTGTATGGTGACATAAAATGTCACTATGAGGTTTCTGTTGAGTACCTTTCAGTGCTGTCCTGTTTACATGATCACTTAATGGGATCCAGAGAGACCAGCCATTAAGCACTTTTTCTTAAGCATTTTTTCTTAAGGTCTTGGAAGCAGCATACCTAGTGGTGCACCAAAACAGATTTCTGAAAATTGTATACAGTCTCAGCAAAATTCTCTTGTTTGCGCTGCTTCTCTTTCTGTGACTGCATATATGGTACTGTGAATCCCACATATTTAAGTAATAGTGTTACTACTTTAGCTGAGTTGAATGTGCACACATGACTATATACGTTGATGTACAGTATACATTGGTATCGCACAATTTGCACATGTCTGCCAATAATAATGCTTTTAGCCTGGCATGATGGTTCTTCCTTTTTTTTTTTTTCCTTCCTGGCCCTGGGCATGTCTTTGCTATTCTTAGGAGCCTGTGTCTTCCCTCCTATTCTCTGTCATTCCGTATTTGTGGGAGAGAACTCAGAGTTGCTAAGTAAGTGTCATTTAGGCAGGATACTTCAGGAGTGTCCTTGAAGTATTGTCTTGGGTAGCCACAATTTGAGCATTTAAGTATTATGGATGCCAACAGCCTCTACAGTTCATCAGAACTGAGCCTTTGATTATAAAGTTTTTATGACTGTACAGACTTGAAGGTGATATGGTAATGTGTATATATAAATGTATGCAAATACTGGCTATTTTGTATCTTTAAGGGTAGTGTGAACATGTGTAATTGTTCCATTCAAATTACCTGTATTAGCTGTCCGTCAGTTAAGTTAGAAGAAAAAGGCTAGAATAACTAATGCTTTAGAGCTGCTAAATTAATTTTTATGCAAATGTTCTTTTAAAAAAACACAATAAAATGACATGTAAAGAGTCAACTACAAACCCTAAAAAATGGTGTGTGACACTGACATTAGTCATCAAAAAAACCTGAAGATGCCTATGAAGAGTTATCCCCTGCCACTTGCTAATTCTTTCCCAAACGCAGATTGCCAAGCTCTTTTCCACATCAACAAGTGCTGAAACCTTTTTTTTGAAAATTCTGTTGGTGGAGCTTTGGGGGAGGAGGGTCAGATCTCAGGTGTGAGATTACTGTAAAATTCCAAAGAATAACTATGCAACAAACTTTCATTCCCCGCATGTTCCCCAAAGGCAAGTCCTTAGCTTTATTTCCTAGTGGTAGCAAGCACACTTCAGAAAATGGTTCCAAAGATTTAAGTGATAACTTCCAGTAATAGTGAAAGACTTTAACTTAATACCTCATAAGAATCGAAGAAGACATTAAAAAAAAGAGCCAATTTTTTTCTTTTTCTTTTTTTGACCTGCCCTTGACAGTACCCTGGTCCCTAACAACATAGTGATGTTAGTAAAGGACATTGATTTTAAGCAATCAAATAGTAAAATGTTTGGACAATTGATGGCTGGGGTGGTGGTTGGTTGTTTAACCTTGTGCTCAGGTTACTTAGCCCTGTGTCCTCAAAGAATCTTAAACAGTCTGATGCTGAAAAATCATAATTATCTTGCCATTAGGCACTTGCCACCTAGTATGGAATTTAGAAACTTAGCACGGGAACTTCAACTCTATATACAATGAGTTGGGCACCTCAGAAGAGGTTTTCCAAAAGCTGGAATGGTAATTCTTAGTGCTGCAAAATGCTGTAAAGACACTTTCTGTCTTGGTGCTACCGCCTAGCTCCTATCTTTGGGCTGCCTGCCAATGTCCTCGATGACTTGGGTTTCAGTAGCTGTGAGCCCTTTTCTGGAAATAAGCACACGTATCATTTCCGTGGAGCTACCTTCTTCTGCTTTCCTTAAGGAGTAAAAAGATAGTAGTGAATGTTCCTCATGCAGTGATCTGTTCCTTCAAATCAGTACTCTCCCAGTAGGTCTTCAGAATGAAGGTATTTGGCCTTCCAGCTTTCTTCTTAGGATTGGGTTTTTTTTTTTATTTTTCATGTTTCTAAGACAGTGGATAAAAATACCTAAGTGGTCACTATTTCTTTGGTTGCTAATTAAAATGGGAGATGGTCAGATGAGGAAGAGGAATCTGTGGTTTTGGATTAAAAATATTGCCTACAGGTGAGCACTGCAGATGGTCACAGCCTACCCTTAGCATACCCTCGGGAGATAGACAGGTAGATGAGTGCTTTGTGTAGGTGTCCCAAGGGGGTAGGACTGCCAGAAGACAGTCTGCCAGAAGACAGAAACCTCGGCAAACAGAAGCAGTTCTGATATAATCAGAAATTTTGATAGGTATAGACCTTAACTGAAAGATGTAGATGCCAAACACTTTGGTAAGGAGATTGGGAGTTATGTTCCTGACCTGTCATCAACTCCTGAAGTGGTCATATGCAAAATAGAAATTCTCTGTGGCCTTAAGGGTATTTTGATGAAGAAACTAAAATACATTAGTCTAGAAGAGCAAGCAAAAAAGATCTGTTGTGCATGTCTGTTCCTGTAAAGAATAGATCTCAGTAGAAGTTAAGTATCTCTGAGACTTGGCAATTTCAGTGTCTAGACCAAAGAAGAGAGGTGTCAGAAACTTACTGAGGAAGGCTGAAGTAAATTTAACTGGGATTTAAGATGAACTTTTGGAACTGCAGTGTGAATAAGAAAGGATTGAGTTAAATATATTCCCCATCTTCTTTTCAGAAAGAAGTACATTACAGGTCTACATTTATTTTAATAAAGCTTGGAAGCTTTAGCCAATGTAAGTCTATCAAATAGTATGCAAAAAAACAAGTGGTTAAAACTGTGGAAAATCATATTTAGCAGTCAGTAGTTCTGCTGACATATGTTGTTTCTTGTCGTGTTGCTCATAATTTGAGATGTTAGATATCTAGCTTTGCTGTCTTGTTTTTATGAGCTACTTAAACCCTACAGATTTAATGAATCTCTCTAGACCGTGCACTAGAAAGAAGCCTTTTTAATGTGCCTGAGACTTATGTAATATGAACAGAAGTTGAAAAATTGTTTAGATCAGTCAGATTAGAATGTAAGCTCACAAATTTAACTTTACAAAAGCAGAATGTATTATTGGTGTATGACGATGTTCTAAAAGTTCAATTTAACAAATATGTGATTTCAACTTACTACCTTGATTTCTTGCTATTACGAATTTGCTCTGTGCAGTTTCTTTTCAGGAAAATATCACAAAATCAAGTGACTATAGGGAACAGAGTAAGTGTGGGTATTTCAGGAAGTTAACACTGGCCAAATGCTATAGTAGGAAGTGAAACTAATACTGGTGGTAGGAGACAAACCTGAAACACTGTAAGAGGGAGGAATGAAGACATGTAAAAGAAATTTAAATATCTTATTAGTTCACAGCACTGTTTTAAAGGATGTTACAGTTTTCAAGATGAGTAAAAACCAGTATTACATGTGAACAGGTAAATAAAGGAACCACAAACCGGAGGAGCACAAGTTTAAAGTATAGGTTTTCCAGAGTGGCAGCTGAACCTGCACTGAGACTGCTCACGACTGTGGGAACACGTGGGCCTTGCGAACGGGATGCGATGAGAGTGCTACGTATGTGATGAGTGAGGAGATCCGCATGTGGTACGTGACGGCCAGGAGCACAGCGTTCCCTGTGGGTGCCTACCAGCCAGCAGGGATGTAAAAGCTGCAGTGCTGTAAGCCTTATTATGCAGAAATGTAGGTGAAGTGATAAAGTTAATACTGAAGCTGTTTGTTTTGGTTTTTTTTTTTCCCCTGCATGAATACGTACCTCCATTATGAAAGAACCTGATTGATACAGCCTTAAATTATGGGTTACTTTTGTGATGTGGGAATAATAGTAAAGAGAAACTTGAAAATTTTATCTTTATCTTTGGCCAGAACAGTTTTAACTGACTAACACAAACAGAATTAGTAGTTTTATTGGGACTTTGAGGAGTAGTTTAAACAAATTTAGAAAATTTATAACACTCTCTTGTAACAAGCATCGAAATATAGCTATGTTCATGGCGCTTTTTAATCCTTGATCAATAATGATGTATTCCTCATAGTTTCCAGAAATTAGTTATGTGTAGGAGCATATGTTGAGCACCACGGGGAAACTTGAGCTGATTTTTCACGAGTTCCTTAACTACTTTAAGAATATTTATCATAGATATTAAAAAAATCATGAATTGGACCTAAAATATTAAACTGGCAGAAAATTTTGTTTTACAAATTACTTTAAATGTTTATCTGCTTTTTTTTTATTTGGGGAATAGGAACTATATTACACAGTGAAAAGTCATGAAGTAATGATTCATAGAGTTGAAGTGCTTCAGGGAAAAAGACCCCAACTAAGTATTACAATTATCATGTTGTAGTTTGAACATGAAACATACGTAGAATAGGATCATTTAGAAATGTAGGAATAGAGGTATAGTATATGCTTTTGCTGATCCAAAATCTGAGTGTAAGGAATAAAAACAAATTGATTTTTCAGACTAACCAGCTGCTGTTCCTGCCCACTACCACTGCACTAGTGGCATATAACTCAGAGGTATATGACCAAAATATGTCACATGATAGTTTCGGCTACAGAGAGTTCAACTAATAGGAGTCACTGTGTATGCTGTTCACTCCCACAATTGCATATTGATCTGTTTGTGATTCTAATGCTCAGTAATGACTTCATGCTTCTGTCATTGCCACCTGCACCCTGGCAAGCTCAGCGTTGCATCTGGGCACATAAAAAAGGCTGCCACCTGATTTCCTTTTCTTGATGTGATAGGCTGAAATTGAATATCAACTCCTGAAAGCTTAATATATTACTAGGGGTTATTACTTATTTAAGTAAAAGCTGTATCCAATTGTTCTGGTGGGGTTGTGTATAAAACTGACACTGGGCTGTAGCTACTTCTTAGTGTTTATTGATTCAGAAGTCTTTGCTGTGATCTGTCAATGAATAAAAGTTGAAATAGTTATTGTAACATGAACAAATTAATTAAAATTAGTTTAGTGTTAGTAGTAATTTGGAAGCATTTCTAATAAACATGTCCAGCAAGGCTGAATTCGGTTCCTTCTCTCCATGAACTCAATGGCAAAGCAATGAGAACATGCCCAGAGTCTGGGAGCTATGTCCCACCAAAACAGGGATAAAATCGGTCTTCATATGTTGGTTATCTCGGCGTCTGATGGTAACTTGTCACAACGGTTCTTCTTGACTAGTGATCCCTGGGTGTGGAAGCTGCGTATCCGCTTTCTGCTGAGCTTGCGCTTTCCCTGCAGCCCCCCGGCCGGTGCGCAGAGGGACCTGCTCCCCTTGTTCCTCTTGGATGATGGCACCAACCTGGAGGCAAACGCCATTCTTGGAGAGGAGAAGTTGTAGGGAAGAGGTGAAATGCCTGGTGAAAGGCGCTACAACTTGGAAGCCACCAATGTTAGGGCCTGAGTGAGGGAAATAGGAAGGAAATGGGAAATAGGAAGGGAAATGGGAATGGGTCTGGGAGCAAGTCATGGAAAGGAAGGGATGGAGGCACTCGTCTGCTTCATTTACTACACAGTTTCCTATTACTGCAGCAAATGAAGCTGGAATTCTACTGACAGTCTCCTTCACTATATAACCCAAATTAATCCCCAGAGCATCCTGTGCGCTAAATGAAGCAGGATCCTGTGGAGAAAAATAGTAGAGCCTTTAAAAAAAAAAAAAACAAAAAACCCTAAAGACAGTGTGGCATTAGGGGGCTGAATTAACTTTGTGCTAGCAGTCTCACTTTGGGCTTTTCTTAACTTCAGTGCACTTATCTTAGATTAAAATAATGCTATGGTTGCTAAGTTTGGGGGAGAAGAGGGTTGTGATAAATACAGACAAATTATATGCACAACTGTAGAGTATGCAGGAAACATTCAACCTGTTATATTCCCATGGAAGTACAATTCTTCCTGACCTCATTGTGTCAGTGATTTGAGGAGACAATTTGCCTACTACTTAATCAATTTTACTTTCAAAACACTGTGAAGAGCGAAGGCTCCCAGACAGAAGTCTAGGAAGGGGGTTTCTCAAAGAGGGGATTGTGGAGGGGAGATGCTTGCAAAACAGCTGTTACAGTTACTGTGAATGGTAATGATTTATAAATCCTAGTGCACCTCTTCAGTGGTTTGATCTGTATTATGTAAATAGCTATTGCTTCCAGGTGTGTTGACCCACCTAGCAGTCTGAAAGTGAGTGCTCTTTGTGAATTATTTAATGGTTGGATCACAGATTTTAATCATAAAAAGGACTGAAGCATTTTCTTAGAACACTTTTGGATCTGGAGCTTTGTTTGCAGGTCTGTTCATGCAGCCTGGGACTGTAACAAATAGGTGCACATGAAGAAAACCATTTCACTCTGTAGCCTTTTCTGCCCACATCTTTAGGGTTGCCAGAAATCTATCTGTCAGCTAAAATGATGTTGAAGTTCTGCACTGCTCTAATCCAAATATGACAGAGAATAGGATTAGCAGAAGCTGTTCAAATGTGATAAAATAAATGAATAAAAATGAGTTGAAGAGGAAAGCATGATATTAGTGGAACATGACCCAATTATATATGTAAAAATATACTCAACAAAATAGGTCAGAAGTACTTGACTAGATGCATTTACATATTGTTTTGAATATGGGGTCTCTGTGTAGCCATAATAGTATTATACAAGATTTTTTTTTATATCTGTGTATGTTTATCTATAGTGAACTCCCATAAATATATGTAATTGAAGTGAGATACTGCAGTCTGAGTCTTTTATAGAATATGAAACTATGTAAACCGGTACGTCAGGTTCCTGAATTGATGCAGTCTTTGTTTTGCTTCCTCTTTCTCTTCAAATCTGACAATCAAATTTCAGTAGGTGATTTATATAAATTGAGAAAATGAATCTGTCTTGAAAGACCTGAGGTGCAACCAAAAGAAAAATGCAGTTAATTCTTCCAGTAATGAATTTCCCCAGAACCAAGCTTTGATAGTGCTTCCAGATTAATATCACAATCTCAAAGGTAGGCATGGCTTCCTAAACAGTAGTTGAATGTAACTCTTAACTCTCAAATTTTATCATGAATTTTTTTATACTGAAAAAATGTTAAATTAATCTGCTAATTTAAAGAGGCAACGTGCACAGCTTACAATTTGAAGTTCTTCTGCAGCTCTCCAGGCAATATTAAGATTACAAGTGGCTGCTCTCTTTCTCTAATGATAATAAAAAAAAATCTGATGTGGACTGAAAAAGAGAAATGATGTCTAGATCAGATGTAGCTATTTATTTTTGGTTCCCTTATTTTTCTCATTATGTGAATGACCCATCTCTGTATGTTTATTAGAAGAGTCTAATTTTTGTAATATTTTAATATCTTTAAATATTTTTAGGTAACCAGAACTACTACCATTAATTGAAGAACATGGTAAATTAGAAATTTATAGGGCATTTGCAGGGATTTGTTTTAAAATCTGGGCTTATTTTCTTTGTTCTATAAATAAAAGTAGCCTGAAGATCAGTGTCTTTAAAATAGCTGTTGAAGTTCAAGTCAGAATTAGTTGAACAAGCAAGTGACCTTTTAGTGTGTTATGAAGCTAGTTGAAAATGGTCTTTAAATCCTCCTTTATCTTTCTTTAGCTAAAGAAAGCTCACAATTAGAAGCTGGGTTAACTCTTTCCTCAAGATAGGTGACAGCAATGAACACAAGAGAACAGCAGTAGGGAGAAGGAAGTTTATTCCGTCAATCTGCTAAAAATTGAGCAACATGGATTGCTTTCATAGATAAGACTCCTTCTAATGTAAGGAGACTTTTAAAATATTAGTACTAGTAAACTCCTGCTTCCTGTATTACAATTTTTTGAAACATTCAGAAGAAAAAATGTACTTTTTTTATAGATGGCTATTTAGAATAACTAGCTATTCCTAAGTAAGCAGACATATATTTGAAACAATTTTTTTATAGCTTCATTTTAACTTGCTGTCATTGGAAATACTTTACCAAACGGTAGAAATTTATAGGAATTCATTCTTATCTGCGTTTCCCATGGATATTAATAATGAATGCTCTTTTTCTGGTGTTAATTTAGCCAACCGTAAATAATAACGGTAGGCAAAGGTCTTTTAGTTTGACTGTTTAATAGACATCACACCAGCTGTGTAAACTGTATGTTTTTGAAGTGGCTTCCCCCAGTTATACCAGGATTGGTATACAGTTGTCCAGTGGCAGGATTCGTCTCCCCATGTGTAATACGCTGTATAGTATATTACAGTTTTCTTGTGATCTGGTATCTGGAAGGAGACATCCTCCACCAGAGCAGGAGGAGTGCTAACCTGCAGTAGCTCAGCTTGGACTGCTGTCAAACCTTCCCTTCTCCCTTTCTCCCCTGACTTAGTAGTCCTGCCCCCTCTTATGCCATTTCTTGCTCTTGTATGACCAGATGGTAAGTCATCTCAAGTAAGAGAGCCAACAGAAAGTGGATCCAGGAGAGGAAAAATAGTAATTATTTTGGCTGGCTCAAATAGCTTGACTTGCTCATAACCTGCTCATTTGAGCGTGAGTGCCAGTGCAAAGGAAGAGGCATGACTGCAGGGAGAAGAGCAAGAGCCTGGAAGTCTTCATTTACATGCTGCTATGGAGCTGTACAGTAAGTAGTAACTTTCTAGGCGAGTTCAGGGGCTAACAGCAGTCGTGATTGATTGTCCTTGTTATGTGCTTGGGGAGGGGAGGCAATTGTTTCTCCTTGTTGCAAATGTACATTTAACCATTTCTAATGGAGCAGAATACACTTAGTCTCCTTTTGCTAAATCCTGTCTGTTAAAAGGGTTGATTTGGCACTTATCTTGAAGGAAGTACCTCACATTACATCTGGGATATCATGCTTTTCCAGTTCGGCATTCCCAAATGTCTTCCTCCGCATTACTGCATCTGTAAAAAATCTTGACTGTTTTTTTGATAGTTATTCCTCCCAATGCAATACATAGGGACACTAATAACTTATAAATGACTGCATTATTACATTCATGCACAGAAGTAAAACAAATCTAGTATTCCATTCTATAATGTATCCTGACCACATTATCGATCCAGGCAGTAGTGTAGGGTACTAGGCAACTCAACACTAGCTGGTGCAAAATGCTAATTTCAAGGGAGCTTCAGATTGTATGCCTTGATACAGTTCCTTGTAAACCTAAATACACGCTCACAGGTGGAGGAAAACATGAAGATCTTGCCTATACTCTGTCAAATGTCACTTCATAAAAATCCTGACTTCAGTAGCCCATAATGAGTGTGCTCACTTAGCGTAAGTGGCCAAAGTCACTTCTGTCCACTGGTCTTTCATTTGCTTCAGTAGATAGCAGCTGAGAGGGGATTCTTGGCTTTGGACCAGTGTACAACAGAAGAAACAAGATGGGTAAATAAATAGCTTTTCATCAACAAATTTCCAGTTCCCAGTCTTCGTTCTCAGAAGGAACTTGTATGGGCCATTCCTATTCTTTTTTTCACCCACTTTGTGCAAATATTAAATGTTTACTCTGCTAGGAATATCAACAACTTCTACTGACCTTCTTGTCAGAAGCTCTACTGTGTCCATGTTTTAGTTGGACTCGCAGTCTGGCTCATGAGTAATTGTTAGCGGAGAGGCTTAAAATCAGTGGGAGTTGTGTTTCTAAAAAACTTTTTTCATCAGAGCCTTGTAGTGTAGCAGTTAACACTTTCTTATTGCATTTGTGTTGCATGTGCTCCTTACCAGTATGATCAAGACCACCTTTGCAGTTAGACCTCTGTGTTTTGTTTTTTTTATTATTCGGAGTTTTGGAAAAGTAGCGTTTCCCACAATCTTAATGAATAACGCTATCTTTCTGGGACTTCGTGTTATAGAGAAGAAACAAGATAACTGAGAAGCAGAGGGCACAGAAGGTGGACCTGAGAAGGGATCCATGGGAATGAGTAATCCTAAATTAATCTGGAAGGCTGCTTTTTGCCTTGGACAGGGGGAGTCTAGAAATTAATTTTCTTTAGGTTTAACGTGATGACATTAAGAAGTCATTACTTTGAAACTACTGAACTGCATCATCATACCTGCTGTTGCTTCACCTGGGGAAAACTGTAATTTAGAGATCTCTTGTCACAGATATCTCAAAATAACGGGGTATTCTTTATAATAATGCTCTGAATTTACAATTTTATTTGAGTTTTATGACATCTGAGAGCCTGACAAACACTGAAGTCTAATACCCTAACTTCAAGGCATGATCTCTGAGCTCCATCCATGTCATGAGATGTCAAGTCGTGCAAGAGTCAGATCCAGTGGTGTATCTTGTTTCCGCACTCAAATGCAGAAATCTATTGCTACTTATTTAATCCTAGTTTAACTGGCTCTTTGAAGGCTGTCTGCTGTATTCCTTGCAGGGTTGGGAACAGACACCACATCTGAGTCCAATTTCAAAGGCCGTTCCACTTAGGCTTATCTTGGGGTTGAAGCATTTCACAAATACAGTGACATAAAACTTGCAAATACCTATCAGAGCAAGCAAGTACTTTTATCATTAATTTAACAGGTGGGTAATCTCAGAATATGTGCTTGTTTCCTCTTTATTTGTACCACAGATGGCTTTGCCAGTGTTGAGTAACTCCTGTCTGGTAAGACTGAGGATGGGGTTCACATCTTCAGCTGCTGTTCTTCTGAAGTCAAAGTTTAACTAATTGTGGAATAACTTCTCCCCTGTGTTCAGCTGTCCTAACACCTATACTGAAATCAAAGTGAGATGCTTCAGTATTCAACAAATTAAAAAAAACAAACCAAAAACCCAAAGTACTGAATGAAAACTACTGTAGTTTTTCTGCAGTTATTTTTTTTTTCTTGAAACTTTTAAAACCTGACAGACCTGAAGAAAATGTGTCCTAAAATATTGTCTCCCAGTACAGTAATTTAATAAGCTAAGCTGTAGCCTATTGCATCTAGGCAAGCACCTTGTCCTTCCTAAAATAAACTTTGATAATGTTACCTATCAAAAGCCCTGACAGAGCTACTGGCTGCCTGGCAGTGGAAGAGCTAGGTCTAATAAAAAATTTCTAACAAAAACAACAGGAAAATAGGAAAAGGAGCACCTCTTCTAGAAGCCATTTGAAGTATGCCACAGTCTTGCTTATTTCTGTTACCTGCTTTGTTGTGTTGTTTTACTAAAGCTGGAGGTACTGATTTAGGCTTAAAGAGCCTGAAAGAGGGGGGAAAGCAGGAATGGGCCTTGAGCGTGCGTGGTGTGGGGTTTTGGGGTTGTGTTTTTCTTTACTGTGTTAAATGCCCACCCTCAAGTATTTTGATGCTGAACATTTCTTCTTCATCTATGGAGGAAATACAGAAACCTGGAGCGGTGGGGAAAAAAGAAAAGGTAATTGGGCTTTGAGAAGCTAAAAAGCAGCTGTG
Source organism: Elanus axillaris (assembly GCA_026212715.1). Lineage (NCBI taxonomy): Eukaryota > Metazoa > Chordata > Aves > Accipitriformes > Accipitridae > Elanus > Elanus axillaris. The sequence continues at coordinate 6,254,904 of JANZLQ010000065.1, forward strand.
TGATGTTATGTAGGCCAGGGCATGAGAGACAGTTGAAAACGGCTTGTGGTTTTGCTTTGTCTGTATAGCTCGTGGTGTTTTGCTGTTATTATAGTGCCTTTTATCTCATAGACCATTTGACTGAGTGCTTGCATTGAGAGTGGTTCTTAATGGAAGACAGTTGAACGTTTATCTTGCTCTGTTTGGACAGCGAGTCTCAGAAAACGGATGAGAACAATACGCTGGTGGCAGTGATCAATTTAAGACTTAGGATCCTTTGTTATTTTTTTTTTTAGTTTTGGAGAACAAGAAGTGTTGACGTTATTGAAGTTTCCCTCCCACAGACAAGGGAGGAAACGGGCGCTATAAACCCGAGCTGGAGCATGGGCTGTGCTTGGGCAAGGGCTCGGTGTTCCGTGCAGCCCTGGAACGACGGCGAGGTGTGGGTCAGGACAGACACCTCCTTGTCGGACCGACGGACCTCTTGGTGAGTGCCTCCGTGCGAAGCTGCTTCATCTTCACCTTGAGGGTGAAATGTGCAGAGCCAGCAGAAAATTGTCATCCAACTACTGCACAAATGCTATTCCAAGGATTTATGCCTTGAGCTTAGTGGTTTATTTAAAATGCTTTTTTTAAATTTATTTCACTAATGTTTTAAAATTGATGGTAGGTTTTTAAGAACAGGTTAGTATTGCAGAAATTACTAAAACTAAAACCTCCCTCCCTGTCTATAGCCTATTACTCCTTTTATTAACTTCCAGCAGTACCAGGCTGACAGACTATACTTCAAAGTTTGGAAGTATACATGGGATTTGGAAACAGCGTAATTCTTTCACATACTGTTCTTCTTACTGCTCTTTTCATTGTCATTTCTATCTTTTCATCAGTGAAATGAGGTTGTTAAAGCACTGTTAATAATGATGTTGTTAATGCTGCTTGTTAAAACATTTTGCTCCGCTCGCAAGGAGCCAAAGTGGGTTGTAGGATGTGAGGATGAGGTAGTAACTAGAAACATCTAATTACCATCGATCCTTATGTTTTCTGTCACAAGGAAGATGGAGATAAAGCCAACATATAATACTACCTTCTCTGCCCGTGAAGTCCTAGGAGGTCTGGTTCCCCTGAAGAGATGGATTGTGTTATACCTGGTATCAATGGCTCTTTTAACATGTAAAACTTGACTGAAAGCTCATTTATGGACACTGACAGTTGGTTTCAGATAGAGGATTTTAGCTCAAGGAATAATGATTAAAATCTTAATAGGTGACACTTTTTACTGAGATGGCCTGGTAGTGGCATTTACTCACAGCGACTATAACATTTTATGCAAAGTGTTGTTTAAGTGTGTGTCTATTTGTGATTTGAATTACAAAGAATTACCACTGTAGCTGCTGACATCTGTAGCTCCACTGAAAACTTTTGGGGCTTTTTATAAACAGGGGAAATCGCTCAACTTTGGATCAAAGCAAAGAGGGATCTTTAACAACAGAGGTTAAAAGGAAAACCACCTTTCCTCAAAAGCCAGCTTCTTTTCAAATGAAGGAAGTACTACAGAATGTCACATGCCGTTACCATACAAATAGTGAATGGCTGAGCCCCGGAGCAGGTCCCAGAAGCCATGAAACCAAAACTCTGACAGAAGGAAAATGGTAGACAGACCCTACTCCTCAACAGCCATTACCAGGCTCAGCACGGCTGCTGTCCTTTGCAATGCTGCCGCCCTCTTCAATGTGAAAATCATGAAAATACGCTGATTACTGTTTGAAATACAAGACAGCTTGCAAAGAGATTGTCAGTACTGTATCTAAGACTACAGTTTCAGTCTCGCACGTTTACAATGCAGCCTTGAAGAGCAAAAGAATGGGTATAGTTTATTAGTTCATAAATCCTCATTTGAGGCTGCATAGGCTTTTGAGACTGTTGTATTTATTTTAAGTTCCATTTATTTCCATCACATCCACCTTTCATCCAAACATCCTCTGACAACTTTATTTCAGTTAAGATTGCATATTGTAATTTGGGCTGCTGGCTTGCTGATGAATGTTTGGATTTATAAAATAATACTTTTATCCAGATCTAATTTCAGCCCATTTAAAGCCTATGTGTCAACAAAACTCCACACCTTTCCAATCAGTAAATCTGTTCACTTGTGTTGAATTTGACCTATCCTGCAGAAATCTTAGCGTTCTTTGTAGGGAAGAAAAATAAATGTATGTGTATATATATATAATATATACATAAAATATGTATAAAATAACAATAAAAGCCTGTAAATGCCAAGTGGAAAGTTCTTGTGTTGTAGCAGTTGAGATGGAGTTTAACTCCATTTTGAAGTCATACAAGGCATAGCAGTTCTGGGATATGCTTGAAGCACATTGCACATCCTGCCCATGAAAGGAAAGAGAAAAATGTCATGACATGGTCTCCTCTCAGGAAGTCTGAGGTGGTAATGTGAGTGGTAAGAAAGGAAGGAACTGTGAAACTTTATAAACAAGCACATTTTAATTAAAATTGTCTATCAGCAAGGTCTTGATGATCACTTAAGCTTTGATTTAACAAAGAGCAACTTCCAATTAAAATACTTTGTAATTACACATTTTTATGGCAGACTGATTTATCTGAAGAAAAGGAATGTTTTATGGCAACTTAAATTAGCTTTTCTTAGTTAAATTTGAGTTCTTTGACATGATTTACAGAGTTGTCTAAAATAATTGTGTAACTTACAGGTTAAGTATTGTATCAACATTTAAGAAACATGAGTGTGAGCTTTGGTACAAAACTTATATGCTACTACTGCTAGGTTTTAATGAAGTAATTAAAGTAGGAATTAATTTAGGCCATATGTAAAATCTTCAAAAATATATGCTTGTTTCTTTAGGAAAAAGTAATACATGGAATGTTACTTTATTTGTCAGTGTCTTCACAGAGCCTTTTCTCTTCACCCATGATGGCTGACATGTTTTAGGGTTCATATCTTTTATTTTAATTTGCTTTTTGAAATGTTGTATTTTTTAAAGTTACTGATCAGAATATCTTTTTGACAACATTGATTCATCTTGGTTTCGCTTCCAGATAGGAGTTTGAAAATGGCAACCAACTTGTTTAAATTACTCCCCCCAACCCAAACAAACAAAACCCCAAATCCAAAGAAAACCTTTCAAAAGCACAGGGACTGTCAGGATATCAATATCTGTGGATGATTAGCAATGAACTTGTAGAAGTAACAAATGCATCACAGAGCTCATTTATGAGGGGGGGGGGAAGCCCTGCAACAAAACACTTGATATACACACCCCACAGTGCTACCCAAAATGTGTTGGGATATAAACATCTTTTCTAATCTTTCTGCCCAAGGCTGATGTTCATTTGGAAAGCGTAATAAAGTAGTAGAATAATTAAAAGTTACAGTACAAAAGATGAAGCAACATGGGATTCTAGATTAGTTCCAGTTGTTCCAATTTCAACATCAGTAACCTGAAAGAGTATCTAAGTGTGCTGGAGATGAAGTATAGCCCCTGAAAATATTAACAGAATTATCCAACCAGAAAGACATTAAACCAGAGATAATTCTGGTTGCTATGTTTCACTAGGGTTCAGAATGCTAATGCTTTGGTTTGTAATGGGATGCCAGAGCAGGTATAGTGATGCTGAGGGGGCTGTTAAGCTGCTTACATGTGCAGTCACGTTTTTTTTTTCCTTGTTAGACAAAAACTTTTATCCATGTATTTATACTACTCAAGAAATGCATTTCAAAGCAATTATGCCATCTACAGAATTGTTTGTAATTATGAAGTGCATTAATCAGCAGTTCTGATCTGTCTGATTAGTAATTTTTAATCATAAGTGAAGAAGAAAACACAGATGTATTATAAATTAATTGAACTCCATACTCTGGGTTGTGTTCAAATGTATGCAAAGAGACAGCCAGTATGGCCTAGACTAGTTGATCAGAGATGTAAGAGCGCATTGGTTTGCTCAGGTTTTAAATGAGCCAGGCTTATAAGGATGTCGCTCAATTAACCATCCCTCCATGCTGCTTTGTTATTGTCCAGTCTTCCACCTCGTCAGGTCAGTGCAGAAATAACCCTCTTTGGTGCTGCCTGAATGTGTACGAGCAGGTTTCTTGCTTTAGTGGGTTTGCTGGTTTACTATTAAGAAAGGAAACCCTTAAAACCCTTACCTTAAAAAGAAACCCAAACCAAATCAAAACAAACCCCAAAAAAACCCCAACCCAAACCTCATCTTGTCTGGTTTACACACCCGGTTTGAGTCATCTTGGTCTCTCCTGCACTTGGTTTCTCCCTCTTTGGGGTAAGGCTGCCTTCTCTGAGCTGGGGGCTTTTCGATACATTGGTGGAGATGGTGGACTTGGCCAAAAAGTATAGAGAGAATAATTTTTATTTACTTTTTGTTAAAATAACTACTCTTCTTTGTTTTCTCACTTCTCGTACATTTCCTTAATCATCATCCATGCACTGGGAGGGAGCTATAAGTAAAATATGGTATATTGGCTATTTATTTTAATACTTAGCTATAGTACAGGTAAATATTTAGCTTTATTTTACATTTATTAGGAAGCCTTTGAAGACTAATCCAATGCATGTAATTTTTCTGACAGAGAATGACTTGGTAATATCATCACATTAATAAAAAGTGATCAAAACCAGCCATTAGAATTCACATATCTAATGAAGATATATTTGTTTTATTTCTCTTATTATTTTAATTAATTTTGTGGTGTTTTCTGAACTGACAGTAAGTATCTATTTATTTGGTTATTACTAAATACATTCTAGAAGTTAAGTGATGTTAAGATCTAGTCAAGGCAGTAATTACGAAGAAGTATTTTTGCCCAGCATGAGTCTTTTGGGATGATATCTTTGGGATATCGTTCTTCTATTTATGGGTCTAAGATGTCCTTTGCCAGAGTCTGGAAGATTATCAGTGGATTAAACTTGCTGTTTGGGTGACATTAAAAAGACATCTTCTTTCTCCAAAAAAAGCCAACATTTTCTCCTAGAAGCAGTGCTGTGTTTGATAACTCTCTCGCTCCCAGGGACTGTCAGGTGCTGTGTTGCGGTGGTGGTACGGTTTCACCTGCTTCCACTAGGTCGCTCTCACTAGGTAAACTGCTGTTCTCAAACAGCACATCTGTAGTCACAGGCAGTCTAAATGAAATGCTCAGTCACTCTCAAGATCCAGCCACACAACTGTGTGGGTAAAGAAGAATGTGTCTCTCCTCCTGACAGCTCCTATGTGTTCACTTGCACTGTTTTTTCACAGTCGTAAAATAACGTAGTGAAGGCTTCATCTAATCCCTTATGCAGACAGTGACATTCACCAAATTCAGCACAAGTAGGTAAACAGAACCCAGGTCTTGACCAAAAGAAGAGTCGCAATGCTTATGGGTAAGAAAATGCCAACATTCCTAACAAATTTTGGTCATAATCTATCCATATGATGTGTTTTGGAATATTGAAGGGCAAATTTGGTAACTGCTTTCTCAGCTCTTCCCCTTGACTAAGTTTAGACAAAAGGTGAGTATAAATGGTCAGTAGTATGAAAACGCCTCAATACCCATGTCCTTTATTTTCCTACTATGAAATAAGTGTAGTAATAATCTCAGATGTGTAGTTTTGATCGGGCATAGAAATGGAAGAAAGGAAAACCAAGCTATGTTTCTTTCTTAAACTGATGTATTATGGTGTAACTTGAATCTTTTCCCCTCAGTCTTTTATATAAACACTATTTCCTTAGCACTTTATGTAGTGCTTTTCAGGTTCAAAGCCCTTTGCACAAATTATTTTAATTAGTTTTCACATCTCCTCTGAGAGAGGTAAGTAAATATCATTATCCTCATTTTTACAGACAGGGACTCTCATCTGGAGAGGTTAAGTAACTTGCCCAAGGCCACAAGGGGGAATATTGTCACAGCTAGTCCCAGAAACTCAAGAGCTGTTACATCCTCAGTCCTTTACTTTGCGAGGTGGCAACTTGAGATGTTGATGGTTACTCCTGTGTTAGAGGAATAATGTTCTGTGATTTTTACCTCTTTGGCCTTAACAGTAGTTTAAGTGAGGAAGGAATCAGCTTTTCTGTAGTCAGATTGTAGCTTAGTAACAGTCTCCTTCAACAGGAATGTCAAGTTACTTTCCTGCTATGTCTATAATTAAGTAGACAAGGTGGTAGGCAATGCCTGCTACAGTTTTTCCATAGGATGTTGCCCAGTCCACAGCCACTTTGTCAGTTCAGGTCATGGTGGTCACCTGGTCTGGTGGAAGGTGTCCCTGCCTGTGGCGGGGGGTTGGAACTAGATGGTCTTTAAGGTCCTTCCCAACCCAAGCCATTCTGTCATCCTGTGTTGTGCTTGCAGCCCTGGCTTGTGTGAGATGCAGAAAATGCAGCCTATGGAGATTTTTCCAAGCTGTGTGTGTTGGACCTCAGAAAAATACAAATACTGCGTGTGCTTCTGTAGAGAACTCTAGGAAGATACAGAAGCAGGGATCTGTGAGTTTGTATTTTGGTAATTCAAAATAGCACACCGCTTCGGTTATTGTGGCTTGGAGGCTGTCCTGTTGCATGTCTGCAAAAAGAGTTCTGTGTCTTGGTCTCGTCCTCAGCTAGAGGATATTTAAGGAACCGAGTTCTTTGAATTCTCTGTTTCTTGAACTTTAAGAAGAGGTTAGTCACAATGTAAAGAATTTAAGGGACTTGGAAGACTAGTCAGTATTATATTTTTAAAAGGATAACAGATGGAAAAGAATGGGAAGCAACCTTGATACTTCAGAAACATACTGCATGTGTCTAACAGCTATACCATAAAAGAATGGAAATATAGCAAAAAATCTATCTTGGGTATATAATGTTACTACACCAGTGACCCTTACTCTCCGCAGAGAGCTACTCGCCGCTAGGCTGTGCGAACATCAGCCTCCTGTTACAGTGCGTGATGCTGAGGCTCAAGTTGCCATTAAACGGGGAGGTGGGTGAACACTTGCGGGCGTCCAGTCAGACAAAGAAGTCTGGGCAAATGGGAAGGGGAAGCTCTCTGAAGGAAGCTTTTCTGGGCAGCAGCTGTAATGACTAGGACAAGAGCTCCAACTTGGGAGAGAGCTCCCACCCTCTCCTCCCCGAACAGAGACAGACCTTTTGTTTGCGAACTGGGGCCTGAGTTACTGTGAGGTTTCTCTGTCCTCTTTTCCTTGTTTCACAAGGAGAGATGCTGAACCTGAACAGTTTACCTGCACGGAGGCACTTACTTCTTTCTGAGAGGCCTCAGGCGGCGTGAGGTTTCTCCCTGGGGCGGCTGGGTGCTGCGCAAGGGCGGTTAGAAACGCGCAGGAGGTGCCGGCTGTACCCAAGGGTGCGCTGGCTGGGGCTTCTCCTCTGCGCTTTCCCAGCCCTGTAAAACACCCGAGGGGTTATAAACCTGTTTCTCAGTCACGTTGCGCAGACGTTTACGCTGGAACGGAGAGATGAAAAAGTGGAAGGAGCCCAAGCAAGACAGTGACATAACACGCTTTATAAATCCAAGTGAAGGAAAAAATACAGAGTGTTTTGCCAGACGTTCTGGAAGCGATGTGCTCAGCATATGTGTGGTGAGGGGGATCTGATCAGCTACCAGCCGGCTGGCAAAATTAGTCACCGGTAGAAGGGTTAGGTCATTTTTCATGACAATGGGTAAACTAACTAGAGTCTTTATGGATAGTTAGTATGTAAAGCTTGAAAAATTAAATTGTCATTGGCTAGCATGCTATCCCACCTTCCTTCCAAACACACATAGCCCCTTTTATATTGAGCTATGGATTATTTTTGCCTGTAAATTCAAACAAAACTTGTCCAGGAAGAATCAAATAACATGTAATTGTTCATAATGTGTTATCAAAAGCATCTTCTCCTGAATAGTGTCTTACTCTTTGGTTTTAAAAGATATGCATTTAAGTATGATTTGCAAGGGTCTTTTCAGCTATACTGAGAACTTTGATCCTTTTTTATTTTTTCACAGTATGAATACAACTAATGAGTAAAGATTATCTTAAACTGTTTGTGGGACCCAAAAGTAACTAGTCTCTCTGTCATTGGATTTTACCAATTGCACAAATTACCTGTACAAATTAATTATTAGAATTTCTCCATTTCCCAACCTGAAGTCCCCAAGGCTTTGTTGCTTCTAAAACATGATCTGGAAATTTTTGTTAGTAAAATTTTGATGATGCATAATTAATTTCTGTAAGTATGAACTAAGGATATCTTTCACTTTCCTTTGCCATAGTGACTATCATAGCTTTCTATGTGAGATCGCTGCAAGTAGTCCAAGACTTAAATTTACTTTTTTTTTTCTTTTGCAAGCTCTTTATTTGGCATTATTTAGATGGCGAATATGCCTCAGTTAGCAAAAAGCTGAAGATTTGTGTGTTAGTGGTGAAGAGGTTGGGGTGATTTCATGTTTTTTGACTTCTGACCTTTCCTCTCTTCTGATTCCATGTCGTCACTGGTAGCAGAACCAGTGTTGTCAGCCTCGTGTGTCCTGCAGTCATGAGATTTTAACTGCTCAAAATTTGTGAAACTGATTTTGTTTGATTTTTGAAATTTTAAATCTGGCTACCTGTGTTAGTCCTATGTGAGCAGAAAAACCCGGTACTGATTATATCAAGATCAGTAGTCCTTGATAATGGATCCATAGGCTAAATCAGAGCAAGACATAAGCTAAGATGTCAGATACCTGTTATGTTCCTGTGATGTCCAGCACTGAAGTTATCTAAAGACTTTTCAGGAAGTCCTGTCTCTTAGATTTAAATCTGCGATGCTGGTTTGTTTTACTAGCTTGAGTAACAGCAAAAATCTGGCTTTGAAGTTTAATAGATTGTAAGATACACAAAGAGTAATTTCAATCGGTTTTTAGTGTCTAGGTATGCTTGGCATGCTAAATGATTGCATCCTTCCAGCTGACGTTTTCTTGGATGGTAATACTTGAACAAAAGGTAAAGTAAGCTAACCTGACTCTCTAGTTACTGGAATCATCGTCCCTTTTGTTAAGCTCACTTGGTTTTAGTGTGACTGTTACTGTTCATCTCAGATTAGGTGCAGGAAGACATATTCCTTCTATTGCCTTACTTCAGAGGTAAAAATATCCAAAAACCAATTTATATGCATATACAAGAATGATGGACCAGGCAGTCACTTTGTAGACCCTAAGGAGCAATCCAAATATTTGTGTAGATGGTTTGAATCTTTCCCTTGTTTTTAATGAGATAGATCAAACTTCAAATGAATCATTTCTGAGAGACCAAAGCAACTGAAAAAGTCAGATAATATGCAATATATACTGAACTTACAGAAATGAATCATATAGCAAGAAAAGTGAGAGCTATGATTGCAAGCTTTGGCAAGGAAATTGCTGTTGCCAGGAAGAGTCCAATTACTTGAACAGCTCTAATACAGAAGCATAAATCTTCTTTTCCCCCTTTTTGTAATAGGATGGGGAAGTGAGGTTTCAGCTTGGAGCTAGAGCATAAGTAATCTTTTAAGTAATCCCCTTCAGTTTTCTCAGATAAAAACTTAATTTGGTGTGCATTATGGATGAAGCCTTACCTGCTGCAGGAATGATATCCTATGGTAATACTGAATGATAATCGCACTACTGATGAGTTTAAAGAGTTTACCATTTGATATAACCGTGGCTGGTAAAACTACATCTTGTAATATTTGCTAAATTAAGCTTTTCTATGCATAGGGAAAGGGAGAGACAGTTTTTGCAGTGCCTTGTTTTACGACCTTTTGCTTCAACCTAACAATCTTAATTTTTACATGACAGTGAATTTTGTTAAATGTGAAATGCACAAGTTCAAATTCAGCTTCATTTATGTAGCCAAATGATAAACAATTTTGAAAACCTGGCTATATGATATATGTGTAAGCTAAACTCAATATCTTATTAAAATGAGGAAGTATGTTTTTTCTTCACAAGTAAAATTTGAGGGGTTTTAGGAGAAAAGGAGAACATGGAACAGCAGACCACTGTATTTGAATACAAGTTAAAATACAGTCTTCAAACAGCTGGGCTCTAGACTTAAAGTACAGTTCACCTTTTACTGTGGTGGGTAAGCTAGGTACCATTTTGCAGAATGGGGATACAAGCCTATGTTGATCTTGGGTGGTTCTTCTCACAATTTAGCACACATATATACAGGATAAAATTACAGAGAAGATTAATCTTAAAGCTGTGACATCAAGCACTAAAACCTAGGCAGTGCTGACCATAACGTTACCCAGGCAACTTTATTTCTATTGTCTTCATATGTTTCCCCATGATCACACAGGAATAGAAGAAACATTTTTATTTGTTGATCTCCAAAGATTATTCTCAGTCTTCTTGAAGTCCTCAGTGTTGTTTACTGCCCATCTCATTGTCCAGCTGAGATGGAGGACTGAAACCTGAATATATAATTAAAGTCCTACAAGAAGGCTAAATTAAGGTTGTACCTTGCTTTATATCGTACCAGTAAAATGCAAAACATTGATATGCATATTGAAGGAAATGGATGTGCAGTTCATGTTGTCATTAGTTTTATGCCAGCTTTCTCTAGCAAGAATAACAGGTCAGATTTAGGATCAGCCACAGCTAGCAATTTTTAATAGCTTCAGCCTGACCAAATTTGCATGTTTTTTCATGGGTCAGTGCTTTTGACTCCTTTCCTGTATCCCCTCCTATTTTAAATAAAACAGGTGGACTGGAAAGAGTGTGGGGAAGGTGGAGGAGGGAGGCGAGAGAATGCTAGCACTTCAAAAATTAAGTATTTATTCCTCAGCTTAGGTTTTTGAAAACCAGAATTTCAATCTAAAAGCCTGTCATGTCTTTTCCACCCCCTCCCCTGAAGACTGACAGAGCAGGAGATGAAACATAGATTATTTCAGCCCCATTGTTCAGTCTGCCAAAGCTATAAGCAACTAAGCAATGACTGTCTAATTAAAAACATGAATAAGTATAATGTGGGTGTTATGAGCGCTGTATTATCAATGATAAAAAAAATTAACTAATTTTAATATGATTAATCAACTAGATAACAGTTGAAGGACCTGTTTCTTCTAAGAATGAATGTCAAAAGGAGACTACTATAGATCCATTTAAGCCAATACTAAAATAATATTGCTTAAGGAGAAAAAAGGAAATTAGATGCCAGGTATGATTATTTTGGAAGTCATAGAAAACTGTTTATGTGACCTTACAAGCCATTTAATAATCAACAATACTATAGAACAGTAAACGTATTTATTGATCAAACACTAGTAATTCAGTTTCAACATACCATGTTTAGGGTCTGATTCATGGTGCAGTAAAGTGGAAACTTTTCAATAACATGTATGGAACCATCTGTAATGGTTGAATACTTAATTTTGGTGTAGCCATTGCAGTGTTAGTTCTTAAAGGAATAGATTAGTTTAACTCCATTATGTTTCTTGTTCAGGGGAGAATGGTTTTAGATAGCTGGTTCTTAGTCAGATGCAAAATGCAGTTGGATTTATGACACCAGATTAGCAAACCAGCAAATGCTGAAGACGTGTGAAGAGACAGTGCCAGGACCATTAACACTGACAAGTCCTATTTTATTGTTTCTGGCCAATTTGCAAATCTAACTTGACAAAGAAAGGCATAAACCATACTCGAAGGTCCAGAGCAGTTCTGCCAGGTTTAAAAAGTACATGTGAGGCAAAAAGAGCGGAGCAGGGAACATTGGCAAGTGTTGAAGAAGCCAGGCCTTACTCTGGCGTCTTAATGGGATGGAGAATGCACAGTTGAATGAAAATACAGAAATACACTGGTTAAAAAAAAAAAAAAAAAAAGAAAAAAAAACACCAACCAAAACTTCTCTATGCATTTGATTTTGGTTTTAAGTAAAACTTTCTCCAGGGGAATGCTATTGGTGATGATTTGAGAGCTAGCCTCTCGAGATGAGACTATGGCTCCCTCTTACAGTGGTGGGAATACTCAGGTCACTTTGCCTAGGTTATTTCCAAATTTGGAAAGCTGTGAAATTTCCTACTAAAACACTAGTCCCAAACTGCTAAGCTTATCTGAACCCACAACCCAAACTACTCAGAAAACACTGGTGGGAGCAGCAGTGCGGGTAGTACTGCCATCATGAAAAGCCTCTATGGTCCAAGGAGCTTGGACCAGCCTTGAAATTATTATGGCCAGCTAGGCAAAATTAAGCTAACTTAATTGAATTCAGACCATAATCTCTAATCACAAGGTATCTGAACTTTGGAAAAGCGGGTCTCCAGGTAAGAAATTCAGACTTCAGTATGTTTCAGTGGCATATAGAGCAGATGAAATTGGTCATGGTCTGTAGCTGGTGCTTCAAAGAGCTGTTCTCTAGCTATTTCTAGACAACATAATCCACCTGACTATGAAATGCAATAGCAACAGTAATTTCTAATAATAATAATACTTTTTTCTGTACACCAGAACACATTTGTGTTGACACTTAAGTATTGCTCAGCTAAGAAGTTTCACAGCTTGAGGGAGAGGACAACTTTCTCTTCCTCAGCATATCATGATTCTTTTTTGAGTGACTAACTTCAACAATAGGGAAGGAGAGAGGACTGAGCAGCAGCAGAAGGGTCGCTGAAGGATGACCGTTCCCGCACAGCCTTCCTGCTGGTGTGCCATTTTCCATACAAGTTCTGCAGCTGCTCTGTTCTTACTTTCTTGCTAACTGGCCCCAGTGCCCTATCAAGATCCCTCTCTGTCATAATTCTTCCCACTATCCCATGTTGTTGATGAAAGGCCGCTGCCAGCAGTCAGCGCTTTACCCAAGTACTGGATGCCATTGCCAAGAGAGGCTGGTGACTCCAGGCAAGGAGAGAAAATGGTGTAAGACCTTGGTAAATCTGCCCAGCACAGCACCGCTGGCTGTCCCTGTCTGCACAGGGCTCCTCCCTAGGCGCCAGAAGGTGTTTGGAAGGTCCAGATTGTGGCTCGTGACCTTTCTGCACTCATATGGCCCAACAGAAATACTTACTCAGAAGTACTTATCAAGAAAATCTTATTGTTAGGCTTTTTCTCTGTCTCTTTGGCTTATGGGCAACATGTGCCACAAAATTTTGACTCCGTAACAGATAGTGTTTGTCAGTATCAGGTTTCTTCAACGTATCCAGTGGAATATAGTGCTTTTATGTTGTTTGATAAAGAGATTTTAACCTGGGCATGATACAGTTCACTCTGAGAATGCAATATTAAAATAACCTCACTTACTAGCTGGGGCATTTTAAGCTGACATCAAATAAGATCAATAGGCTGAACACACGGGCAGGATGCCGCCTCTCTGAACTGCTCCTCAAGGAAAGAACAGCCGCAAAATGAGTTCATGTCATTTCTCTTGCAGCTCAGAGTGGGTTACATAGACTGATCATTACTGTGAGTTACTGCATTTTTAAGCCCTTTTAAAAGTTGTGGAACAGCTCATAGTGGCATCTGCAACTCCTTGATTTCCTCAGTGCAGTCATATCAGATCTTTAGAGATTAACCTGTAGCACGGTTCTGTTACGTCCATTGAACTTGATCTGGGTTTTTTCCGAGCTAGCGGTTAGTGTTGTGGGAACATCCCCAAGGCAGTGTCTGTTGGAGTTGTTAGTCAAATTACATCCTTAATTATTTATTTTTTTTTTTAACTGAGAGGAGGTTTTTCAAATCTGTAGCAAGCAGGATGGACAAGGAATACTTGTTAGTCTCTTGTGTGTGTGGTCAGAAACTTTTTGTCTCCTCCTTGTGACAAAAGCTTCCCAAAACCTGATAAAAGAAACTGGTATCACCGAGGCGTCGCTCAGGTGAACTAACAGTAGTCTGAGGTCTGATTAACTCGCAGAGTTTGTCAGTGACCCTGACATAATTTACACGAAGGCTACACTTTCTGGAGAGCCATCGGCAGCTCTGTTTTCAGACATGCAGAGAGAATAACTGTTCTGGTTTTTCTTTATGCTGTGTTTGTTTGTCGTGCATACGTCCTGTGGACTCTTACACAGCGTAATATAAGATATTGTGACACAAATCTCAAATCTGTCGGGGAGATTCAGTTTATCCAGACCTGCCTCCCCTCACTGCAGCACAGCTGCGGTGTCGTGCCTTCCCAGCTGAAGGGCAGAGACTTTCTGGGTCCAGAAGAGCGTTCTGCAGCGTGAGGAGCTGTACGCCGAGGCTCGTGGCGTGTCACTAGCAGACACGGCACACGTACGCTCGGGCTGCTTCCCCCCTTCGTCCCGTGAGATGGGTGAGCCTTCGCGTGTGGCCTCGTGTCACCGCATGGGAAAGGGGAAGGTTCACGGAAGGACACGCGTGCTTTTCCATGAGCCGTTTCTGGAAAAAGCGGCTAGGTTGAGTTAGTGCAATGAAAGCCATATTGACTTTTATTTAAATATCCCACTTCTATCTCAAGCATTTTCATTGTTTTGTAACTCTTTAACTCCCTAGCAGGTGTGACAGTAACACATAGCAGTTGTCAGCCTATTTGTTTTCAAATATGTTCAAGTATAAATTTATAGGTCTGAATTAAGATGTCTTACAAAGCTTTGAGGTTTTGACAGTTTAATGTTGAGAGTAATAAGTAGACAGTCTCAGGAAACTTGAGTGTATTTTGGAAAATAGCAGCTCTGCTGTTCTGCTGTTCTTATAGATGGATTCACCAAATCTGTTCAGTAAATTGATGCTGAATTTTGAGGAACAACATGGCAAAGTGCATAGGTGGTATCTGTATTTCTAATCTTCTACCATGTTCTCTCAGTTGGAAGAAGCCATGAAGTTTTTTCAGTTTTTACTGTTTGAAAGTGTGGAATAAACAGGTGAAGCCTAACAGTATGATATTTGTCTTTATTAGATCCCTAGGTTTTTTTGGCTAATCTCCCTGATTTTATAATTCATTGTCTGTCCCCTTTGATTTAGAGACCTACAAGAATAGTTTACCCTAAAAGTTTTTTTTTTAAAAGCATTTCAAAGTTCTTAAATTATATATACACTATCAGTGTATGGGGAGGCCATTTTATAAATGCTAAATCTGCAATTGTCCTTTTTTTCAGTTAGCAAATAACACCTGGAACGGTAAGAGCTTTGGAGAAGGAAAACAACTCTTTTTTTTTTTTTTTTTTTACCATGAGTTGGAAAAAAATCCATAATAATTTCCTAATTAAAATACATTTTGTGTAAAATTGGGCAAAACTGAGCCTCTGATGCTTTTGCAAAGCAAACCTTCTTACCATGTTTTTCTTTCTCTGTACTGCAAATGTTTTCCTCTCATCTCTGGTTGTCAACATTGTCTGTATGATGAATTTGAAATTTTGGTAAAGTTGTCACATGTGACTCTTGTTCAAACTTTCTATCTGGTATTTTGTTTACGGGAAAGCTGTAGGATATTGAGTCCAGGCTTGAGGAGATAAGCTTTCTGTGACCCTTGTTTCCAGCTGGAACAGGCAAAGACCTCATGCTACCTGGGTGAGAGGTCGAAGTGACTTATACCAAGCTACTTCATAAGTATGTTGTGGAGCATAAATTCCTGTGAATCTTGTTTGGAAATCTTGAATTCTCCAAGCTGTGACAAGGAACAGACTTGAGCTTTTTCCTCTAGTCCACGTTGCACTGTGATAAGAACCAGGAGGAGTAATAGGACAAAATGGGCCATGGTTTAAGGATTGTTTCCAGGTAGTTGGCGTGAGCTTAGTAAGAGTTAAGTGGGGAGGTAAGGCTACCGTGTGTTCCTAACACACGTCCTGTTGTGTCTAGGTAATACAGCACATATGGCCTTCTCTCAGGAGCTGTGGGAACAGTGGGAGAGCGTAGGTGCCATATGTTCTGCTATACCTAGTTGCTTGTAGGAAGTTAAGGACGATGTGGCAGCTTTAACTTACAATTTCCTTTTATTGGTGTGTGTCTCAACTCTAATGTCCTCATTTGCATAAGTTAAAATAACTATGTAAATTATAGCTTTGAAACTGACATATGGTATTTTATGTGCACATCTATCCTCTAATGTATACTTAAGGAATACAACACTTTGACTAATAGAGCCCAAATGCAGCACTAGAGACGTGTTGCCTGCTTCTAGCGTTCCTACATTTTATGCCTGAAAGAAAGAAAGAAAGAAAAAGAAAAAAACCTCCTTTTATTCCAGGACAGTTACATTATGTAGGAGGCTGTTGAGTCTATCTGGAATTCAAACTGAACACAGTATAACATAAACAGTATGTCACTCCAGAGACTAGTGGTTTTAAGAAGTCTAATTATTTAGATTTTTCCAAAGTCTAGGTGAAACTAGAATTTCCAGTGCATGAACTTTTGAGGAGGTTATTGATGTAACATAATTATTTCAGCGCTCTTGACAAATCCTTAGTCATTTCTTTTTCACACTTGTGAAATTACAGTAGAAACCAGTACTAATTTCTGCTCTAATGCTGCATGCAGTTTCTACTATGCAAAGACAAACTGTAGTCAGGTGGATTCCATGATTTTTAGTTGATGCAACTGCCTTAATTCTTCTTAAAATGGCAATTTACTATACTGAGGGTCCACAGGACAGTTTGTGCTTGTTAAACAGGATGCATTAACATCATCCAGTTCCCTTTTTTTTGTTACACGCAACAATACCATGAATAGCTTACAAATAAGAAGTAAATACATACAACAGTTATATTTTACATTCTGCTGTTATAGCATTTAATTTTTTGCACATATTATGCTATTATTCAGTTTGCTATTTCATCTCCTAATAGTGCAGCTGCTGAGTAACTACTTCTGCAATCGAGGAATGATGTAGAGGACTTTTACAGCTGGCACTATTGCTGGGGTCACACTTCATAAAGGCTTGGTCTGTGTTCCTACTGCTGATCCAGTTGTAGGATGTGACACTCTTCAAACTGCATCCCTTTACTATGCTGTCCCGTCACTTGCAAAACCATGAAAGGTTTTTTGGTGGGACTCTGCAGGACATACAGAAGTTGGATGGTGTGTGGAAAATTCCCTCGGGACCATCACAGGTTTGGCATTCTGCGTGGCAGGGAGCCTTGCAGCGTATCGCCGTTACTGCACCAACAGTTCTTCTGGACCAGCTGGATACCGGTTCTCCACATACCCTTTGCAGTATGTATGTCAGCATGGTGCTTTATCCTTCGGCTACTTGTAGAATAGGAGCTGGACATCTGGGTGTGAAATGCTTATAAGGTGTCTACAAAACATTTATAAAAGATACAAAAGAAGAAATGAAAGGTGTCTGATGCTAGGTCTCTTTGTTACTGAAATTATATTGGAAAGCTCCCTCTCCTTCTCTCTCTCCCCTCCTCCCCTGCCCCCTTCATCCAGCAGACTTGCTGTGTATTTCTGACGTTCTTAGCTGGCCAGGAATTTGGTATTTCTGTAACCCCTGATTGCATCCATCTTCCTGATTAATTTCCTTCTTGAAAATCCTTCAGGAGATCAATACAGATTGGTACTTTCTCCTAAAACTTGTCTTTCTCTTTAATCAGTATATTTCTTAACTACAATAAAGATCCTTCTGTTCCTTCAGAGGCATAAATGTCTGTCTGTTAGACACAGCGTTACTTTCTGTATCGATTAAACGGTTAACAATTCATCAACTGAATGAGAGATAATAGTCTCCCCATATCTCCTCTTCAAGACTGAGGGCAGGATTCCAGATGCTTCACTGCAAGCAACAGGAGATGTTTCTGCTCATCGTCTCTGCTTTCTCTTTCTTCCCTCTTCCCAGTGCCTGACTTCGGATGGGCATGGTACGGACCAAGAATTGGTTCAGCCCGCTTAATTAGTAAGTTTACTTAATGCAGTAATAAATGCATAGAGGTTCTTATTGAGAGAGGGTGTGATGGTAATTAACTGCTTTGGGGGGTGACACTGCATTTAGAATGACTGACGCCTTACATCTTCGTTCATAGGATACCATGGCACTGGGATAAAGGCAAGTAAAGGAGCAAGTGAATTCTCTTGTGTTCTTCCTTATATTAGCTGTAATGTTGTTTGCTAACCAGGTCCAGAACTTGCTGGCTGAAAATCTAGAGTGGAAGAAATGCCTACTTGTGACTTCTGTGAATGAAAAGTGCCACTTTGCCCATGGCTGATGTGCTCTTAAATTCCGTCACAGTCCCAGTAACAGGGAGGGATATGCAACAACCAGAAAGTCAAAGAAAGGCCGTATTAAAACATTGCACTTAATCTGCTTGTAAGATAAGAATTTTGCTTTCAAGTAACTACGGTTATTTAATTTGGTCAATGTAGCTGTATTTTTATGCATCTACATAGAAAGCATTAAATACGCTTCAAATTACCCAGAATATGGGTGGCAATACAGTATCTGTGTGTGACATTTAATCTGACCTGTATTTGTTGTAGTAGACTGCCTACTTTCTATACTATCCTTTGATTATATTGTGAGAAGGGGACGATGAAAATAGGGGATGGATGTTAAGTTTTACAAGAAGAGTATTGACATGTTGCTTCATGTCAGCAAAGCAGCTTGTGAGGACAGACATAGAGCATCACAACAGTAGCATTTTCTTCAAATACATACTATTGTAGCTGAAAATAGAGATTGATCCAGCCTTGTTTTATTTTCCAAAGTCTGTCAAGTAATAATGTGAATATATTTGCTGAAAAAATGAATGTGAATTCAAGTAGTCCCCAAGGATCTTCAGCTGGGTTTTTTGTTGCTTGTGGGTTTTTTGTTTGTTTTGTTTTGTGTGTTTTTTTCCCAAAAAAAGATGATGGCAGTCTAGTATTTTTAATTTAAGTGGAAGTGAGATGTCTTAGCTGATCTGAGAACTTTCATACCCAGAAATTGCAATAAACTAGAATTCTTCCTAGAGACTTCTGTCAATTGTGTTTTAAGTAAGAATCCATATTTGAGTGTTTAGAATCCAGATTATAACCGTAGTATTGAGTCAACAATAAATGATTGCTGTTCTGTTACATCTTTAGGTATTGTAACATGATTTATTCTGTATATTTGATGTGTATGTAACTTTCGGATGTTATATGATAAAAGAAAACACTTGGTGCTTGTTTTGATCTAGTTTTATGGTCTGTTAGTGTACCAGGCTGGTACTCAGGAGACTTGAGTTACAATCCCAGCTCTACCAGTGGTCTCTGCTGACTCTGGGCAAATTATTCACCATCTCTATCTGGGCTCTTGAGAAAGTGGTGCTGCTCTCCCTGGTACAATACTTTGAGTCTGACGGGTAAGTTCCACTGGAGGGTGATTTGCTGCTACTTAGGAGCCAACACGCACGTTCCAGCCTCTTAGGATTAGTAGGTAGTGTAGTAAAGGGGTTACCTCAAAAATGTACCTGTTTGGTTTTTTCTTCTATTTTGACTTAAACATTGCAGAGTCAATGACATGACACTGGCATTAAGATGGACAAACAAAGATTGGTAGGTTAAGCCTGTACTTGTGTAAATGACGATAAATGGTGCGTTGCTCTGTTATGCATTGTCTAGATCATGCCTTCTGTTTTCTTGCCCAACATTAAGTGAGCATTTATTTTCCTTGTAGCATTAATAAGAGGAAGGGAGCAAAAAGGCTCAGATTCACGTTCATTTGCAGTAATAACAATATTCCTTTGATGAGGACTGAAGGATCCCTAGCCAGTTAGGAAAGGAAACAGAAGTTTCTGCACCCTACCTCGATGGGCCGGTCTTGTACTGCCATTGCCTATGGGCAGGAGTGCCAGCTGCTGGGTAGATGTACAAGTAGTACAGAAATGTGGATTCACACGTTCCTCCACATCCCTGACCTACCTACGCAGCCTCCCTGCAACGTAAGTAGCTGGGCTGTTGATGAGCAGAAGCTTTTTCATCCTTCTGATGCTGTGGTTATCCATGTTGGTTCCTTGGATGGTATATGATGTACCTGGGCAGATTTTACCTAGGTTGTAGCTACTACCCTGCAGTGTAGCCTGTTCATTATTAATTTTGGTATTTTTTACAGCTATGTTTAGAATGAGCAGAACACACTTTGATTAGGAACAAGCTTGATTAGCTCTGCCCATTATGAAGCAATCAAATGCTTTTAATTGCTTCTATGATTCTATGTTTGTTTGGTAATATTCTTTCAAACTGAGGCTTTTAATTGCTTCTTTAGTGGTTCATTTCTCTAGAAATGTCAGTTGCATGAATCTCTCCACTTCCTAATCTCCTTGTGCTTGTATCTAAATTTCTGAAGTGTGACTTCGCTGTCTATGACTTGTTTGTATGCCTAAGTCAGTATTGTTTTCATAGCACCAGCTTCTTCTATTACCTTTCCTTGACAATGATTATGGAAGTACACACTGTAAAAGCCATCTGTGAGACTGCAGCTAGCTGCTTTGTATCAGCTGTTCATTGAAGGTCCCTTGTCTAGCATATGCTTCTGCCAAAGCTCTGTCTCATGTTTTTTAGTTTCTGTTGTCCAGGGAAAACTCCCCTATGGAGCAACCCTCCTTTCTACTTTGGAAGCCAATGACTGGCTGGTAAACATGACAGTCCTCACGAGTATTGCTAGAAAAAATAGAACAACCCAACATCACCTACTAAAAAGCCCTACAATTTATCAGATGGCGTGAGACTGTGACCTTGGCTTCCTATTATTCCAGCCTTGGAGTTGACAAAAAAGGTGCCACCAGAAAATGGGAACCAGACTGGCTGATTCCCACTGGTTTTTCACAGTGCTTGGTCAAGATCACTTGCCACGTCACCATTTTGAAGGGACTGAGAACACAAAATCACCCAATCAAGAACTGCATAAACCAGATCAAACTTCTCCAGTCATTTGAGTAGTCTTTCAGCAAGACAAGTGTGTAATGATGCACAATTGTTCCAAGTCTTGGAGTTAGATACCTCAGAAAGGGAAACTGGAATCACTCTGTGTCTGGGGTAGCTGTGTCTTGAATGTTCAGCCAGTTTTGTGTAGTAAGAAGTATTAAATATAAAAGCCTCCCTGCTTTTTAGGAGAAATGTACCGAAAATGTGTTTATTTTTTTCAGATATTTTTCACACAACAGTCTAGTCTACTTGGGATAGACTCCCATTTTTTAATGTAGCTGTACTCTACTCTCTATGTATGCATAAATTTAACTACTTCCTCATTCCTGTGCATCTTAAATAGCTGGTCATGAGCTAGATTGATGTCTCCATCCTGGGTGCGCTGTTGGAGTTCACCTCTCTGAGAAGAGGTCTGAGATCTGCTATGTCCATGCTATGTATTTAAGCACAGCCAGTAAGATGCATGTTCTGTTCCAGTAACAGCAGAGAAGTATTCCTATTCTCTCTGGTTTCCCTGAAGTACACCTGTACAAAAATTATACTTAACGAGCACAATTTACTCTGATTATTTAAATTTTTTTAAGAGATAAAATGTGCTTTTGTTTTCTTGTAGATACTTGACCAAGAACTTAAAGATGGAAGAGCCCATTTACAAGATCTCAAATATTAGTACAAAGTCTTTCAGGCTTCACCTTACTTCGCTTTCAGATTTGGCCTATCAAGATTTAATGAAATGTGCAGTGTTCAGAATTACTCTAACACATTTGCAGTTCCCATTATTCTCTGTAGACGCAGAAAGTTTCTACTGGAATTTCTCTTCGTGCTTGTTTTAGTCTACTGATGGAGTGACAAATAATATTTAATTTCTTTAAAATAGGACTATAACTACCGGTGTTTGCCTAAAATGGGTCCAGATTAGTTGTTAGAGTTTATTTTAAGCCATTCAGTCTCATCTGGGGCTAATTCCGACCATGATACAGGAAAATTTCTGCTGCGAGTTGGTTGCACACTGATCCCGTTTTGGATGTAACAGCACAAATGCCAGGAGAAGGACCATTAAGTGTTCCTTCCACTACCATCAGGGATATACAGAAAACCAACCATAGCTAATGTTAAGGGGGCAGGGGGAAATGAGCACTTCATTCCTATAGTGATACATGCTGTATAAAAATTCTGAATAGAAAGATACAGGCAAGACGCACAACAGCTACAAAATTCAATTAATACCAGTGTTAAAAGGAAATCTGAGATGGCTAATACATTCATTTCCTACTTCTGTTGAAGGTACTCAAGCTATTTTAGAAGCTGAAGGGTTTGAGGTGCCAGATTTGAATTATAGAAGTACAAAGTAAAAAAAAAAGTTTATCTTGGCAATATCTCCCTTGCAAGGTGTAACACAGTATAGGTTAGTAATTCAATAAAAAAAAATCATAGCTGCGTGGTTTAGGTATCCAGTCTCAGTCACAAAAAGCATATGTAATTTGTGCATAATCTATAGGGTATCATCATACTGTTGTGCTTAATCAAATACCCTGAGACGTGTGATTAGTTCTGGAATACTTAGATATTTTTTTTATTGTCAGTTTTTTACCAAGTTAGCTTTAGTTAGCTCTAACAGTGGTAGTAGTGTAAGAAATATGTGTAGAGGTGGTGTCGAACATGAGTGCTGGAAAAAGAAGTGAGTAAAAAGTAAAGCAGCAAGAAATATCCCTGTGTGGTGGACAGAAGGAAAGAGAGAAGAGGGAGAAAACAAGGATGGATGGTTAAGGGGGATGGGTGGGATACTGTTAAAGATCAGCACACTCTTGAAACAAAAGAGAGCAGTTGGTTAATTTCTTCTAGATTGGACAAAAATGGAATGCAAAATTGCCCTGAAAAACACTGCTAAGCAGACAGCAAAGCTTTTTTTTTTTTTGTGGGAGAATGCTGCTTTTTACAGATTTCTCAGATAAAATAGAATTTTTTTGGAACTTGCAGAAATTTCTACTTTGATTTTTTCCAGTTAGACATGACGTCTGTTTTGGTAGAGGGTAAGAACAGTGAATGTATTTGGTTTATGAAAATTTATTGGCACGGAGGAAATAAAGACAAAATAGTGCCTCTCGTGGCCTTAAGTAAGGACTTTCAGTGCTCTTGGAGCTAATTGAGTGTAAGCTCACTGACGCAAGGAGACTTGATGGCTTCCTTGAGACCGAGAGGCACGGAGCGAGTATTAATGGTGGATAAGCGCTCTCCTAACTGCGCCTTGCCTCGGCTGCGTCGGTGATGGAGCTAGGAGAGGGAGGAAAAAAGCAGGTAAAATGCTGGCAGCAGCAAAACTGGCAATGAACACAAGGTATTAAATCATTAGTGGGACTTGGAATATGATTAGGGAAAGTTAATGGAAAACTAAGCCACTGTGCCAAATGACTGTTGCTGGGTTAAAGGAGGCTAATTTGCAACACCGTAATGAAATTAGGCATGCTGCCTTTGTTTCTGACACTGAACAGTGTTAAAAAAAAAAGTTGTATGCATTGTGCTTTTGTGGACCCTCAACTTCTCTGCTGGATTTGAAAGCTGGAATGGTGCTGCCAAGGTTGAGTAACAGTGATTTCTGATGGGCTTTGGAAAGCAGCTGGTGACAGACAGGTCTGTAAGATGGACACTGAACCCATCAGCCAAGGACCGCTCTTAAGGTGCAGGGATTATAAAGACATTTTCTTGTCTGTCCCCTGCCTTTTAAACAGAAATAATTCCCAAGGAGTATCAACACTTCTAGCAAAATTCAAAGGGGTGGACGTTTCAGAGCCTTCTTACGGAGTCTGTTCAGGCTTAGACAGCAGTTAGTTGACCATTAGAAAATTTGTCGTAGCGGGAGGTCTAAATCTGCCTGGCTGTGATTTAAGCCAACAGCTGCATGTTCTGTCCTGAGTGAAGGGGGAGGACATTTCATCTTTCTCCTTTTTGCAAGACATGGTGTAATCTTATTGCACCTAAGTCTCTTGTTCTTTAAACTAAGTGCATGCTCCTTATCAATAAAACTTCTTGAAATTTCTTGTGGACAGAGAGGGTGGTATGTTTTGGGGTGGGGTTTTTGCTATCATCTGGAAACAGCGGGTGTATTCAACTTACCTTTTGGCTATCTACAGTTACAACCATCAGACTGTGATCTAGCATCTATTTTTATAGTCAGAGGAGAGAAACAGTCACTTCTGAAGTCAGTTGCTCTTAACGTAAAGCAGATACCTGAACTAAGCCAAAAGAACCATCCTCTGAATTTGTTTATTCCTTTCTGACTATAAAAGGAGCCTGAAATACAGATGTCGAGATTGTTTATTTGTTGATTCCTGCTCTTTACCACCCTTCAGTCCTAGTTACAAGACTCCCGAGGAGTATTTTAGCTCTTTTTTTCATAGCATTCATTAAATGAGCAATATTTCATATTGATTTTCCAATTTATATAATGCTGTTCACATAAATAGCAGTAGTGGCAAAAGCCAGCCTTTTCAACCTGGGTCACTGGACTATCAAAAAGTTAGTATTAATACAGAATATACTTTGTTGAAATGCAATTAGTATTTGCATTCACCATATATTTGTGTGTCTGTTAAGATTTGTTGTAACTAAAATTAGGTAATGGTCAGCATATATAATTTTGTCTTATTACTGAGCTTGACCAAGTATATAATCTTCCTCAGATTTAAAGCTGTTGCTCTTAATCATAATTTCCCATTTTACGTAAGAATGAAATGGCCAAAGTGTTTAGTGTAATATTTCATTAAACCTGAGTGATTAGTTCAGAGGAGTAAGAAGATGTCAAAGTAGAGTAACTTTTTTTTCAGCTTCCCAAAAAGGCACATCCCTTAACCCAATGCACAGTTTCTCTAACAAGTGAGTAATGTTTGTCAAAAACATTTCATCTTGTTAGTGTATGAGGATGCTCCTGGCTGGTGCTGTGTCAGGTGCGTTGTTTGCCTGCTGGGTTATATGGCAAATGGGTGTGAGTCTCTTCACAGAGACAGGTTCAAGCTAACCAGATTTTGGGATGGGAGTTGCTGTTCAGGTAATGTTCGGTTATTGTTGCATCTTTTATTAGGGGAGTCCAGAAAGCAGGCATGAGTCTTGCATGGCAAAGAACTGTGCGTTTTCAGAGAAGTGTGGGTGACGTTTATGCATATGTATGGTACAGGACATAGAGAACGTGTTTTTTCGGTCTCTGTGCGAAGTGGGTATTGGAGCAAGAATGATAGCCAGACCAGATTATCGCTCGCCAGAAACTCAGTAAACTTCGCTCAACTCCATAGTTTAGCATACTTTTTTGCCTTTTCCGGTGAGGCAACTAGTTCTAACTGTGTCTTTACCCTGCAGGCTATTGCCTAGGCAACATTCCCACTCAGAAATTAGCACAAAAAAATTTCTTTTTGTCACGAGCATACCCTTTGCCTAATTTTATTTATATTCTCACTCAAACAGAATGCATTTTAGACTTTATGTATATCTCTCACACCGAAGGTGAGCATAGTATCATGTGCTACAGGGGGCTGATTCTCTCCTTCATTACATCAGCTCCTGTAAATAGAAAAAACTGTGATTTTGGTCTCATACAGAGCCACTCGTGGCTATCTAGGCTATCTACATACATTCAAATGGTATTTCCTGCCTGAAGATGAAGGGCCTGCACCCTCGTGCTGATAAGGGACAGGAGGGTGGGGAGGAAGGAGGAGAGCGCGAACATCTGGTGAGCATCCTTTCCAGCTGCCGGGGAGGCAGGAGGAGGGAGCTGCTCCAGCTGCCCCCTGCGCCTTCCCACTCCATCACCTGAGCCCTCCCGGGGGAGGCAGGACGGCTTTCCAGGCAGAGGAGGCATTTTCTGACCGGGGTCGACTCCGGTTGTGTCGCCCAGGGCCCCTCAGAGCGCTGGCATGGTGGGATCCCTCCTGTCCGGTGAGGAGGAGCTGGGTTGTTCGGCCGAGTGATACCATCCCGGCACTGCCTAAGGACGCTGGAGGAGACTGTCAGCTGGGACATCGATACCCTTCTCGCCTGTAATTACTTGAGAAATAGTTATTTAAGTACAGGTTTGCTATACATGAGATAACACCGAATACTGGCAATGAGCATAACTGCTTTCTATTTGTGATATCTGGGGATGCTGAATTGTATAGGTGACTGATTTTTTTTTTTATAGGTACAAAATATTCCTTTTAATGATCTCAAGTCTGTCTTGTCTCAGTGAAATGGGTTATGTTAACTTATAATACACTGCAATTGTCAATAGCAGCAATTATGTAGGTAACACTAAGTTTACTTCCTTAAATTAAAAATGCATGTGGGTTCGCATCCTACAGTGAATTTTTATTGTGATTTAACTTGACATTGAATAGTGAAAAGTCTGAAATATCTTGCTTTCTACTTATGTATATTTAATATATATACAATTTTGACAATCTACTGCTATCAAACTGAATTAGGAAAAGATACATACAGTTCAAATAACTTCGCTTGATGACTAGGTTAAAACCTGCAGAAAAGGCAGTGGAAATGCTTACATTCTCATTAAAATCTGTGTAATTTCTGTTTTACTCATTGTTTTGCACTTTAATACAAACTAAAGCCATTATTAGGTAATTTCTTGGGCAATTTCCACAGTAGCAACATGGTTATCTATGTTTTATTCTACAGATACTTCACTGTAAAACATACTTTGTAAAAAGCTTCTTTATAAATAAAACCAGAAATATTAATTTTAAGCCCAGTTGAATTACTAAGCAAAAGAATCAGAAGGTATCCAAGTAAATAGTATCTCTCCAGTTAAGAAATGCTATTCACATGAACAGTATTCTCATATTCCACATTAGTTTTCTCAAATGGAGGATTATATGTCTTCCTTGGGAATTGAATAGCTGTACGAATGTTTCATTTCTTGAGTAGTAGCGGTTTGGACCAAGATATCTCAAATTAATCCATATGGCCATATCTTGGTCTGTCACGGAGCTCTGCCGACGCAAGGGGTCTTCACTGGAGCGAAGCAGAAAAAGGCAAGTTTTCTTTCTTGGGAAGGAGCAAGCTATTTTATTTGAAAAAACCTGGGAATACTTAAAGTATTGAACATTCCTTTGAAGTGTTGTAGGGTCTTGTATTTTAGCATGCTCAGCTGGTGGTGCTTTAAAGAAGCAGCACACCAACAACCTCCATTTAGAACCTACTTTTATATCCATCTTGGATTGAGCACTTTCATCTAAACCTGATTCTCCCCTCTGCCCCCCCTCTTAAAAAAAAAAAAAAATTAAATACTGAGGAAATCAGATTTAATAGAGATTGCTTATTTAAAAACTGTTCAAGTGTTACAACTTATAATGAGAAGGAGTTTCAGCCTAGGTGTTCCATTTTAATTTTGAATTGTCATGTTTTTCTGTCCATTCCTTAATAACTCCTGTACCTTTTGACTTGTGATTCAGAAAACACTCTGTTTTTGCTTACCTTGGTGGCTGTCTCCATCTTGGGTATTTATATATAAATTTTGTTGATTACATTCCTTTACCAGATGTTTTGGTTCTTATAATAGCATGAAAATCACCAAATAGTAAAGTAACCTCTGCTGCAAAATACATAGAATATTTTAAAAAATAGATTTTTTCTTTTTTTTTTTTTAAGCAACCTCTCTGTCTCTGGATTATACTCTTACTCAAGTAAAATATTTGGAAAATGTTTTGGGTTTTCATGAGGTTAACATCTGTATTGAACAAAATGCTGATAGGAATTCAGTTGCTCAAGATACAGGGTGCGAGTTATCCCAGAGAAGAGGCGTTTGGGGTGCGGGGAGGCCCCGGTGTGCATTAGCAGCCACTTCTGGGTAGTGCCTCACACTGCATTTACCCAGGGAGCTGCACGTTTGCAACAGCCAGGGAACAGCTGCTCTCTTTGTGTGCTTTTGCAGCTCCCTTAACAAATGGCTGATTAGAAATTGAGCAAAAAAAAAAATGGTATTCAGCACAAAACAGGAAGGTGACTTGTGCTTCTGAAGTGTGCATGTGATGCGGTGAGAGGAAGAGGAGATGCAATAGGAAGAAACGTTGTCTCCCTAAAGAGATGTGGCTTTTCAGAGCCACGGAAAATCAGTTGCTTATATCATGGAAAGTCAGGCACTGCAACCCATCAGCAGCTTTTTTTCTTTTTTTTTTTTTTTTTTGCTGGGGAGGGGATCAAATCAGGATCT
>JANZLQ010000065.1:6282968-6302431 GCA_026212715.1 Elanus axillaris
TTTTTTTCTTTTTTTTTTTTTTTTTTGCAGGGGAGGGGATCAAATCAGGATCTGTAATTGCATGGCTGAGACAATGTTTTAGAGCCCACATCTGTGAACTGCTATAATTAATACAAGTCTTCCTTAATGTTATATTCCTTCTGTTATGTGAAGCTGCTTTTCGAGGTGAGCACCAGTAGTTCAACTTGGGAGGTTTCTTGTGAGTTCCGGTGTAAACAGTGCACATTGAATTATTTACTAGAGAGCTAACCTTGATCTTGTGGGTTGTTTCCAGCCGTTGTCCTAGGTACTCATCGTGTCCAGCTAAACGTCAGGGAAGCCACGGTGGCAGATGCCTCCAGTTGGTGGTGAACAGCGACCAGTTTGCATTTACAGGGAATAGGAGAGGATGGGGTCGGTGAAGCAGCTGCTTTTGGCATAGGGCTTCTCCCCGTTAATCCACCCGGGCAGCTGACTGATACACATTTGGCAAGAGAAGCAGCAGAAGGTACAACCTGGTTGAACAGAGAGGTGTGAAGAAAAGCACCCTTGCTTATAAATACGATGGGCTGCTATCACACATTTTCTGGTAACCTCACACCATCACCTCTTCCTGTCAGTCTCCCATGGAAATGACAACGATACTTGCCTTATCATGGAGATGCTGTGATGACTACATTAAAAAGACAATTTAGAGTTGTTTAGAAATCTTTGGTGACCCTGAGGCCAGAGGCCTGCAATTAGTGGAAGAGATTTTTTTCTTTGAAAACGGTATTAATTATTGGCGCTTCTGCTGTCATGCATAATCAATGGGGCCCCATTTGTGTTTCAGCTGGAGCTGCCTCTTGAGGGGAAAGTAAACAGCACCTTTTTCTATGGAATAAATTGTTGGCACCCGACGCTAATTCTGAATTAGCATTATTTAAAAATCCCCGGTGCTGTAATCCTGACTGTGACTGCTCCGACTGCTCTTGTGGCACAGAAGCTATTGTAGGGAGTAGGGCAAGTGCGGAGAAGGGTTTTGCAGCCCCTCTCTCCTGGCACCCCCTTCTGCGTAGGCAAAGTCCTTCCTCAAAAGCCAGACCTCAGTGGGAACACGGTCCAGGCTGTTTACAATGAGAGAAAACCTCAATTCAAACAGCTGTCAGGGAGCAGGTATTAATCATGCCAATATTCAGCAAGCCATGTCCGAGAGCTTTCTTGTTCCTTTGAGCTTAATATGGATAAAGCCAGTAGAGAAAGAGAAATTGGAAAAGGTGGCTTCACTGATAAGAAAACCTACCATAAACTTTGAATTAGTGACAGTGTATACCAGATTTGCCTCTGGAGTGTTTCATTAGTATTGTGTACTGCCTCTGCTGCATGTTAGCTTTCTGCTGACATGTCACCTGAGATAACAACATCATCTATTTAATGGGCCCAGGAAACAAACAAATTAGTTTCCCCCTGTCCCAAGAAAAATGTGCATACGCAATGCATGAGTGTTTCCACGCTCACTGGAAATTGTTCTACTTTTATGATTTACATGTTTTGCTTAGTAAATAAAGAATATTATTTTTTTACTTTTTCCCCCAAATCAAATGACAGATTGGATCAGGGAGATAAATCTCCTTCAGGAGGTGAAACAATGTACAATAACATTATGGGACCAGCTGTTCTCTCTGTATAGTTTGCCATGTAGACTGCTTTTGCAGAGCCCCACAAAGACAAAACCAATTAGCTGATTAGGAAGTGCCAGAAACAAGAGGACACTTCAGTGACAATAGAAGTAAATGCAGTTCTCCAGTCATTTTGCTCAGCAATACCAATCTAAGCATTTCTAGGGAAATCACTGAGTGGTATATTATATAAGATTGTTTATCAAACACCTTTTTTTTTTAAGCTTATTTAAGAGATCTTCATGAAACTGCAATACTAAACAAGTACAGATTTTGCAGATGAAATGGCAGATTTTAATAAATGGAACATCTGAGCATTGATCAAAGTCAATACTCAAGAGCTACATACAAGAAGGCAACGTCTAAAACTGAAGATTTTAATAGTTTTAGAGTAACATGAGAGTTAATTTTTTTCAGTATCTCATTTAAATGTAAATTTGGGGTTCAGTTATCAAAGTGATTTTTTTTAATCATTCTACATTTCTATGGATCTAGGATCAAAGTCATATATTGTATTTGCAAGCCAGCTATTCAAGATGGCTGGTGATGAGACGTGAATTACCTTGAAGGTAACGTTCAGAGCAAATACTGAAAAAATGAATGAACAGAAAGTGGATTCTGGAGGGCTTCATGTTTTAAAAATACAGTCTGTACTTTTCAGTTCTCAAATAAGCTCTCAAAAGCTGTAATTTATCAGGTTTTGTCTAGACTGGTGCAGAAAAGCCCAAGGGTGGGCGAGAAATTGGGACTGATGGTAGGCTTTGCACTGAGATGGTACAAAAGCACAGCAGCACGTCCTGTGACACCACTTATGTCAATGGGCATGGAGCAGACCATGTCTTGGGTAGGAGAAATAAAGCCAGCTGACTGTAACAGACGCATTTACAGCTCTGCCTTCGCAGGCAGCGTGGTGACCATGGCGTAGCTATTAGTTAATACATGTTCTTGAACCTTGCTACAGCAGAATGTCTTTCATTAAACTTGGCACACGTATCCTAGACCTACATGAAGCTCTCTCTAGGATGGATGTCTCTGAAAGCCGAGTCCAAATTGTTTTTGCAAGTTTTGTGATAAAAAAGGGCGAACAACATTTTATTCACAGCAGGTTGAGTTGAAGGCACTGAGCTGTATTGTTTTATCCCTTTACATACATAAATCCTGTGTAACTTCACCGCAGTCAGGAGGTATTGGAAAATAACTGTCCTGCTAATAATAGAGGCACAAGTTTGAATACCTGTTTGTTGCAGGGCAGTATTGGGGTCCGAGTATACTTGGGTATAGTCAGCCAGATAATTATTTTTGGAATGAAGTTGTATGTAGTTGCTTACTCTTTCTTCTGTATTTGTATACAAATAGGGGATCTCTGATGTTGCTATTAATACTGCCTTTCCTCATTTACATTATGCTAGGGTCTAAACAAGCTCTACCTATCACTACTGGTAATGGTATATTTTCTCACCATCAATTTGGTTTTTGATATAGGTGGTTTATTATAGATTTATTTAAAATAAAGTTTAAATAACTTATAAATAAATGAAGCGACTATTGCTATAGGCAACTGAATCCAAGGCATGGGCTTGTTCTGGGAAGCATACAGTTGACTTAAAAGAATGATGTCTAGTGATAGTATGTGAACTTGCAAACTAATTTTGGGAGCTGTTTACAGCCCTCTCGGCTGCCTGGAGCTGTGAGCAGCATGAGCTGGTAAACGCTCCAACAATATGGAAGTGCAAACTGTACAGGATGGGAAAGTGTACTTTGGTACTGGCTCAGATGCTGAGCTGGGGACGTTAGCCAGGATGCTGTTCAGTCGACAGCTGTATTAGTAACTTAGCTTTAAAAACTCCTTTTCAAGCATCTCCTATGATGGCTTTCCCAACCAGTTCTTGGCTCTTCGTTTGGTCCAATGAAGAGTCCTGACCTTATCATAAAAGAAAGGGCTGCCAAGGTCTCACTGACACTTACTCCTCCTTGCTCCTCAGTCATTTCTGTTCAGACAAATGAAAAGGTTACTGCTCTTTAAATATCCCTTCACAAGGGTCTATGATAATTGAACTGTCTAAATTCATGTATCTAGTTAGATTAGACTCTTTCTTTACAAAAAGTAAATACTTGACTTTTGTCAGTTCTTACTTCCTTAGAAATAAATTGCACGTGTGAGCCTGTTCTGGAAAGTGGCTGTTAATGAAAGAGTGGCACAGATATACAGTGGTGTTCCAAAAGCTCTTTTTTCACTCTATTCAGGCTGCATCAGCTAAGTGCATCTTTTATACTATGTCTGAATAGTTATGTAAAAAAAACAAAGCAAAATTATTATGCCTGCAAAATTATTATGTTTCTAAACAAATAGGAATGTGTATATATTGAGAAGAGGATGAGTTATAGATTTGCGATCTGAGAAATTGAATTCTTCGTGGCTGGTGCTGGATGGTCTTTTTCATATGTACTTTGCTTTATTTAAGGCAGAGTTGATATTCAAGTATATGAAAGTGTCATTTAACAGTTCAGTAAAAAGATGTAGTTGAAGTGGAAAGATCACGAATGTCTCAGGGGCATGCAGCAGTGAATTCCCAAAAAAGTTAAATACATTGTTTTAATTAGCACATTTAGTCTATGAAAAACCAGTGTATGATTCTGTAAATAAGTACAGCTACTCCTGAGAAATGCTAGTTGCTGTTTAAAGAATTTTGGAAGTGTAAGATGGGTAGATGGGTAGAGATCTCTTCGGTTGCCAGCTCCAGCTCCTTGCTGTTTCAAGTAGCACTTCATACTGGTCCACCTCATGAGCCTGTAGAGCACGGTGCAGCTGGCTGTTAGTCTGCCGACGGGATGGGAGCCGCATCCATTTCTTCTACTCCAAGGCTGTTCCAGGTTCTTATTGCTCTAATGTTTAGGCTTTTTTTCATTTTTTAATTTACAGCCTAACTTTATTCATGGCCATCTTATATTCATTCTTGTTCCAACTGTGGCCCCTAGACTGAATAATTATTTTTTTCTCCTCCACTGTTCAGTTCCCTGGCATATTTTCTCTCAGCTTGCATTTCACCAGATCAGATCCACTTAAGAACTTTTAGTCTCTTTCTGTCAGATAGCTTTTCCATTTCTCTGGTCATGTTGGCACCTCTTTTCTGCAACTCTTCCAGTTTAAGCTTATCATTTTTTAACATGAGTGAACAGGATTCTATGGCATATTAGAGATGCCGATCATTAGATTTCCCCCACGTCTTAGACAACAGCATCAGTATTTCCTTGTCTCCTGAAAAATCTTGTTTGATGCAGCTTAGAGTTGCATTGTCCATATAACGCTAACAACTCATACTTAAATCCTATGACTGATCCTTTTGAACCTCAGTCATCTTTAACTGATGAATGTCTGCCTTATAGAAGAAATGTTTTTATTAGTCCCTAGGGGCATGGTCTTACCTTGTGTGTGGTAGGTTTTTATTTTGTTCATATTATTCGTGTTCTCAAGGTTATCAAGTTCTTTGCATATGGCTATCCTAATGCTCCTCACTATCAGTTATCCCCCCCCCAAAAACGAATTATTATAAGATTTCACCAGTGTAGTACTGATACTTTTGCCAAGGTCATTATGAAAATAACAAGATTTCTCCCAAGCCTGATCATTGAGGAACTCTCTTAATAGCTTCCCTCTAGCCCGAAACTTTTCAACATTAAGCACTTTCATTTTCCCTACAGTTAGCTTCTTATTGACCTAATATTTCTGATATTAATCCTAATTTTCTGTAGACTGAGTAATGATTTCCCATGTGGCGCCATATGAAATATGCTTTTCTGAACTTCAGGTATGTGAGGTCTCTCATGTTCCCAATGTCTTTAAACCCAGAATGTCAAAGAAAGCTATTGCACTGATGTGGTGTGATCTACCTTCTCATCCTCCCTTGACCTGCATGTCTATAAATATCCATTCTCTGAAAACTTCCTCTAGAAACATACACATTATTGAAAAGTGTACTGAAATCAGGCTTACTGACTATCTGTTGCCCAGACTGCTTTCACCTCTCCTACTCTGCTGCTCTACACTATTCTACTATTCTACTTCCCATGCCTATAGGACAAGGTACCGATCTTGCTACGTATGAAATACCCTGTTCCTCTGCTTTCAGAATTAGGGCTGGAGGCTGTCCTGTCAACCTCAGCTTAATCTTCTGGAGCTTTTCTTCTGAGTTGTATAATTAACATAACTGATAATGTCTAATTTTTACTCCTGTTATCCATCTTTGTTCCTGCATTCAATATTTTCAGCATAATCTTAACTTCTGTACCATCTTTACTCCATTGTGATCCCTTTCTCATTTTTTTCTTGTTTGTATTTTATTCATATAGGTGAAAGATCTTTTACTATTTGTACTTAAGTACAGAGTTTTTATCTTCACTTTTTATCATCATCTACTTCAAACACCACGGGAACAAGAATTGTGTATTTATTGCTAATTCCACCCTGTGTGTATGTATATATGTGTATATGAAGAACAAATATTTTGGAATAATAAAACATATTTAAACAGCAGGACCCTCTGGATTTTTGTCTTAATATCCATACAAAAAACTTTGAAGTAACTTTTTACTTACAATACACTTCATATAGATAGGGTTAGGCAGATATTCAAAGGAGCACCATAATTTATTTGCTCGGGTTTTAGCCTAGCCTAACCTGTGCAAATAAAATGAAAGAATAGGTTTGAAATTTCATCCATGTTAAAAGAAACCACTGTCTTCTCTTCCATGTGTGAAGTCAAGTTAGTGTTGAGATTAAGGGGGGTTTAGGGAGACTGGGAGGAGGAAATGGAAAATGCCAGTCAGATGGTGATTGGGAGACTGTTCCCCAAAGCCAAGTTGAATGTCTGAAATCAGTAAGGAAGAAATGAAGCACTCTGGAATGAAAACTTAGAAGTTGAATGCAGAGAGCAGAAATGAATGCAAGAGGAGAGGAGAAGAAGAGAGGAAAAGAAAAGAGCGGTGAGGAAGGCCATTGCTAGGCAGGCACAGGCAGTACAGAGGACGTGAGCGCCAGGCAGGTGATGGGGTTTATGTATTTCCGTCGGCGAGAACTGAGATCTCTGCGATGAGAAGTGGAGTGACTAAAATTTCCCACTTAAAGCAAGGGGAAAAGATAAGGGGAGAAAAGGAAGAGGAAAAAATTTTGAGCCTGGGGGAGAGAGATGTGTGTTCGCTAGAGGCAACCACAGCTTCAGTGATACAGTGAAATAGAAGACTCATATAAAGTAATGCAGGGCACTAATACATTGTAATAATTTGTTCAGCTGAGAGCAGAAAGTGACAGTGTATGATTCTGGCTGTGTTTGGGTTAAGTAAAAAAGGTTGAAAGGAAAAGAAAAAAGTGAGAGCTCAAAGTTTAATTTTTATTTAGGTTTTTTTTATTTGTTTAACCACTAAAAACATTAGGGTAACTTCTGCTAACTTTCTTTACCTCCTTTGTCTGTATGATGTGATTATTAGTGGGGGTCTTTTTTGCCTTTTGGAAGGAGTACGGCATTTTTCAAGCTTATGAATAATTCAGGTGTGCCATAATGTGTGGCATTACTTGCCAGATGCCAGGTCACTAATGTAATTCAGCTTGCTGTTTCAAAAAAGACTAGTTTAAACCTGGTAGAATTCACTACTAAGAAAAATTCCAGCTCCTTTTGCATGGATTTTGATAATAGATGCTATAATCATTGTGTTAGAGCTCTTCAGTATATTAATTTAGTAATACAGAGCAAAGCCCAGAATTGCTTATCTCAAGAGATCATAGGGTTTCTTTTGAGGTTTCCTTTCTTTTTTTTTTTAATGACTTATTTTCTATTAATTATTTAATGGTATGTAAAACAACATGGTCTTGATTTATTTGCAACCTGGTGTCAGAACTGATGTTGATGATACCAATAACAATATAGCATACTCTGGGGATCTTTG
Organism: Elanus axillaris; assembly: GCA_026212715.1. Taxonomy (NCBI): domain Eukaryota; kingdom Metazoa; phylum Chordata; class Aves; order Accipitriformes; family Accipitridae; genus Elanus; species Elanus axillaris. The sequence goes on from JANZLQ010000065.1 coordinate 6,290,543, forward strand.
TTGTTTAATTACATCTGCCTAGCCAAGAAAGGGATCATGAAAGTGTCATGGGTCATGTGGGTTGCTGAGGGCTTGTGTGCATGAGTGTGTGTGTGTGTGTTTGTGCATGCATTTGCCAAATTTCTGTTGAATAACATCTATTAGAAGAGGGCAGGATATGGGCATGTGTTTTGGAACAGAGGTGGCCAAGCTTTCACAAAGCTCTGCTGGCTCCTTGTTGTGGCTGGAAATCTGGTTTAATTTAGAACAGCCCTTGCTGTTCAACTTGCTCAGGACAGCAATCCATCGCTGTGCCTCTTCATCCCCTCGGAAATACCAGCTCATTCTTCCAAGCAAAAGGGAAGGAGCTGCGATAGGTGTACCGCTCCTGGGCAGTAACTGAGATGAGACGCTTCCATGCCTTCTTGAGTGGTAGAAGAGAGTTCAGTACGTTTTAATGAAACTGAGAGTCTAATCTTACAGATGTTTGTGCCAAACATCCTACGTTTTGGGAAATAAATGGATGAAAACTTTAAAACGGAAGCTTAACTCTTGTGCTAGTTGGAGCACCTGCTGAAGCTCCCATGAACTTCTACAAAGCGACTCTCTAACACCTAGTCAAGAAACGCAGTCCCATCGTGGGGTGTCCAGTGTACGTAACGACTGGCACAGGAGCGTGGCTTAAGACAAGAGTAAGCAGATGGATACAACAGTGGAAAGGGGTACGAGTCCCAGAAAGTCAATTTTAAAGAATGGATAACTATATTAGGTCAGTTTTGATCATAGCCCGAGTTAAACCGCTCAGTTCTGCAGCCTTTGTGCTTAATAGGGTTTGGCCAGGTTAGTAGTACTACTGGCTGCTCTAATAAGTGCTGTTCTCTGCAGACACTCTGGATTGAGGCTCTAAAATTAGAGACAGGATCCACTGTTTTGCTTTTTGAAATTTTAGTGGCCTCTGAGCTATTGGGAGGACTCAGGAAATGTGGCTCCATTCCTTGTACACTTCCTCAGAAGTTTCATTCGTAACAAAAAATAATGAAGACTTTGCAACAAAAAACAACTGATGAAGGCTGTGAAGTATGGTGTCACAGCCTCTATTATTAGTGAACTTTTAATATTATTTTTATTAGGAGAATGTATTCTCTGTAAGCGATCTGTTGCTTTCATGATTTTCAGTATTTAAAGAATCCTTCTAAGGGTTCATTAAGCTATATGGGGGGAAAAAACCTTGCACAACAAGTCAGTTCCCAAGGGAACTTAGGGGTCTATATGGGACTCCTACGCAAATCTGTTCTCTCATAAATCCATGGAGATACTAGATTTAGGTGAAAGGGATGAAGATGTTCATATGACTAGATTTTCAGCTGTATCAGTAGTTAAATTGGTGCTAAGGAATTATACAGATGTTTAAGTGATTTAAAGGAATAGGATAAAAATACTCTTTTATCTCAATGGCATGCCACTTTAATGAGCAATATTGAGAATGGTTGTAAAGAAACAGCATCTAACAACATAACTCCTCTTTGCACAGCTTTAACAATGTAATTAAAACATAAATGCTATTTATGGAAAAAAACGTTGTTAAAAAACAATTACAATAGCTTGTTTGATTATGTTCTTTCATTGAAAGACAATAAAGGCTGGTATTCAATTTTCCTATTTTCAACTAAAATGCTATTGAACTTTCATAAATGGTCATTTTGTTCTTTTTCTTCTCCCATCTATATATTTCACCTTTAAATTAAAAGCTTTTTTATTTTTTTAATTTTTTTTAGAAATAATTGGGTCCTTTTTAATTACCATCAGCAGCTTGTTAGTTGGAGTAAAGCTTACTCTAGTTTTAGTCACGGCTCTGCGAAAGCTTCCAGTGTTAGCTGCTGCAAAAAGCTTTTGTGGCAGCACACTGCCCTCTTCTCCAGCACAGCTCGTTGGACATCCACGGCCTCTGCCAGGTGAATGAAGGTGGAACATCCTGCCCCAAAATGTTTGTATTCTTGTAATCCTAGTTTTGTTCAGAGCATGGGTTTCAAAGAGTACACAAACCCATGGAGAAATAGTGATGGATATAAGTATATCCAAGACAACAGATGGACCTTATGTTATAAATTCTTATTTTCATGAGTTGAATGGCATATATTAGAATAGCCGTAACAGAAGGGTTCGATATTTTCAAATGGATACATTTAAAAATAAGCTCTGCACAAACATGACATTGTGACTAGATAATATGTCACTGCGATGCTACGCTGTTCTGTTTTGTTTGTTTTTCTACTGCCTTGGTAATTATTGTGGTGAGATGCTCTCCTTATTTACTGGCATTCTGTAGGATCACACCAGTAATTCACCTAAAATGACTGTCTACAATCTTACAGGGTCTTAGTGCTGAGATCGTTTGAATGCTAATGTAGGTCATAATTAATCAATAGTGATTGTGGAAAACATAAAGCATTTATATCGTCTTCATAACTGACACGTAAATTCTCCACAAGAGACAGCCTGAAATAGTAGCAGAGCTTGGCCTCGCATCTCTTTGTTCTAGGCTGGTTCCATTTGATGTGCTAGCGTGCATGCCTTAAAATAGCCTCTGAGGTGAGTTGTTCGGATGTGTCATTTGAACTGAATCTAGTTTTGCATGCTCCTGCAGTATAAAAAAGAATAGAATACCAAAAGCAATTCGAAGTGGCATACAGCAAAAATTGAAATATTACTCTTTTCTGCTAACCTTCCAGAAACAGAATTTTAATGTAACAATGAATATTATTTCCTGAAATACCATTTTGAGGAGTTAATTAGGAAAAAGCTGTTCGTGCTTATTGAAAGACTCATGTTTTGCTTCCTTTCCAAGTATAAAATAGTCTTTTTCTTAAGCTTCTCCCAACTTTAAGAATGAGTGCATTTTTTTTTCTCAGCTGTTCTTTATCTTTTGTCTTTACATCTTCATTCAGATAGTAGTTTATAGCTTACACTCTCTGTTCTAATGTTCTTACTGAATTGTCCTTGCTGGATAGCATTTATAGTAGATTTTCCAGTGGAAATGGGACTTCTACTTATATGTGGCAATTTCAAAAAGTAACTGGGTACTGTGTCCTTACTCTTCAATGCCAATATGTCAGCAGCATGCTTAAACTCTTTGTTTTATTGCTATAATGTTCTTCTTTCTTCTGACTGCATATTTGCACAGCTCCCAGCACACTGAGACTCTGATCTTAACTGAACCTTGGGATTCAGCTGAAAAAGGAATGAGTGTTAATTACCTGGGGAAAATGTGGCAGAGAAGTATCTGGGATCCCATAAGTACACATAAGATGAAGTAACCAATTCCCTCCTCACTCTTCTCTTCCTCCCCATAATCAACCCACTAGTAGTTAGAGGAATGGTTAAAAAATAATCATTTAGGTCCTTAATTTCTTAAATGAACATGTGAAATCAGGTGGTTAGCAAGTTCATTAGTGTTGGTTTATGTCAGCAATGACATAAATCTACAATACTGTCACTACAAAAAAAATTATCTTCTATATGGTTCATTTGTAATTCTTAATTAAGAGTGAGCCAAAACCTGAAATCACATGAAGATAAGGGAAAAACTTGGTATATCATAAACATTATATAGTAATATATTGCATAAAGGTAGTATTCTAAAACTATATATGCCAGGAAGAGTAACCTTGCAATTGCAGAACCTGGTGATGAAGCCGATTCTGTTACCGGAGACGTTATTTTTGTCAAAAGATAGAGCTAATAGATTTCTTTTTTACACTCTGATTTTAAGGTTTTCTATATTGCTTTGAATGTTACATTTTGTTGGTTACCTTTTGGAAAAAGATTTCTGATTGACGTTATTTAGGATATTGTTAAGAAGTACTTGGAGGTGACCAAAGATAAAGGGAAACATATAGTAGGTTTTACTGGAGTGATTTAAGCATAATAAGTTACTGACTCCCATGAAAGTCCATGGAAATGAGGTGCTTACTCATTTACAAGCTTTTATAAACTCCATTAGGTGCTTTTGTGCATCTTCAGGCATCTAAATACCTCATGTACTGGTCTAAACAAAGAAGTGCATGCACCGGCAACTTTTACAGTGATGGAAGAAGTCAGGTATGCTTTGACTCAAATCAATGGGCTCTGTTCCTTTATGTCTTAGTCTGAAAATATTCTAGCTGTAATCTGTTTGGTTGCCAGCTGACCAAAAAAAATGCAACTGAAAAATTACATTTCAAGAGGACTAATAAATGTATTTTGAAGATGGGGAGACAAAAAGTAAAATTACTTCCATATAACACAAAGCTATTAGAGGTCTGATAAATCTGGATTAGTTTCATCTATAACAATGGCTGATATTAAATCCTTAGCCAAAAAAATAGATAATTGGAATCACACAATACACAGCTTTTCAGTTTGGCATCAATTTCATAATACAATAAAACTTGCCATTTGTAAGCTTGTCTGGTTTTCAGAAAAAGACCGAGAACAATTTGATCTGTCCTGATACATCAGACAATATGGTGCAGGTGGTTTAAAAACAAAACAGTTAATCAAGCAAAATTTTACTTAAACTACCTGATGATTCATCATCCAGCCTATGCACGCTGTCAACTATGCCTCTCTGAGCAATTATTTATAGAATATTTAAATAGCCTGGACAGCATGTGCAACTGCTGAGAATGCTATTGTATCATGAATTACTTCTTCAATTTGTTTCAGTTCAATATAGACTGACAACATTGCAGTGAGTCAGCCTTGTGTTTTCTTGAATGCAGTGCAATATACGATTTATACTGGAAATTAAGCTTTGCCTCAAATATTATTTTGGCCACGACAATATTCCTGAAGTAAACTTTGAAATGGTATGAAAATCAGAATTATTTATTTAATTGACTTTCCGCTTCTTTTTGCTTATGTATTATCGCAAACTTTAGAAGTTGGATTTATATCAGTAAGGGCCACTATTAAGCTCTTACCTGCGTGACTCCCATTCAAGCACAAATGCTTGGAAACACCAACAGAGAATACGACACAGTAGTTCCTTACTGGGCTAGATGCTAGTGGATTTTTTCAGAGAAATTGAAGAAATGTATAGAGTAGAAGGAAGCTGAGAGATGTCAAATGCACCGAGAATGAGATCATCAAGAACTGGACAAGCTTTGACAGGCTGTAAATTAAGGGGAAGAAATTGGAGAAAGTAGAAAGACAAAAAAAAAAAGAGGGAGAAGATTGGTGATGCTGTTATGGACATGAGGTGTTTATAGAGTTTACAACATACCACCCTGGAGCAGAGACAGTTAAGTAATTTTTCTTGTGCTGGAATTTGAGAGTGGAACATCACGGGGATGGAAATCAGACTGGTGGCAGTGGGGGTGACATCTAGTCTGAGGACTGTGACCTCAGTAGCTACATCTGGACTGTGTGACTAGTACTTTCGGGGATCCTGGTTGCCTGTTACTCGGTGTGCCGGGAAACCAGGGTGGAAACGATAGGAGAAAGAAAATGGGGAGAGATCATTGTCTGCAGCTAGATCTTGTCCTGGCAAACCGAGACACAAACTGTGATGCCTATCTATCTTGGGTCTGCCCGGGACAGAACTCACTTTCTTCGTTGCAGCTCGTATGGTGCTGATTTCGGTCGGTGACTAAGACAGTGTTGATAACGCACCGGTGTTTTAGCTGTTGCTGAACAGTGCTTGTACAGCATTCAGGCCGTCTCTTAGGCTGATCCCAGCAGGTAGGCTGGGAGGGGACACAGCCAGGACAGCTGACCCAAATCCACCACAGGGGTATTCTGTACCTTCTAACGTCACGCTCGGCCATAAAAACCGGGAGTTAGTCTTTCCAAAGTAGTTGTCGCTTAGAGGCTGCGTGAGCCTTGGGCTGCTGGTGGGAGGTAGGGAGTGATTGCCTTGGCTGCGCTTCTGTATGCCTTTTCCCTCTCTTTTCCCTTCGTTTACCTTTATCTCAACCCATGAATTTTTCTTGTTTTTTTGTCCTTTGAGTTCTCTTCTCCCTGCGGGGAAGTGGAGTGAGTGGCTGGCAGGTCTTGGTTTTTAGCCAGGGTCAACCCACCACATAACTGAAACTTGAGAGTCCTTCTGAATCCTCCTGTTTAGAGACAGCCAAAAAGCTGCTAACTAGAAATGAAGTGGGAATGTTGGTTTATCTGTAGTCAAAATAAAAATCTTTGATTGAAAATTTGAAAACAAAAGAAAAAAGGAGTAATATTGATACAGATGTTGTCTAATAAACTGATTACATCAGTGGCCATTTGGGTTTTTTTGAAGTTTTTGTGGCGCTGTGTTATTACTTCTCTGGTAAGATCTGTATCCCTTAATATTCTGTTGGAGGTTCTCAGAAAACGCTTGCTTTTATGACACATTACTTCACACCTTTTAAGTCTGATCACCTAATATTGACAAACCTCCTCAGGACATCCTTAGAAAACTAAGTAGACTTTTCACGTGTTGTTAATGGATTTTTTTTTTTGAGTGGTATTGTTGAAGTAATGGCTTGAAGACTTACGGAGCCATTGGTCATGACATTTTGCTTATCACATAGGGACTATATCAATAAGTATGAACTTACTTTTGGTATTCACCTAATCAAGCAATAGTAACTTTGTATCTGGTTATTTTCTTCACTTTCTATTTTGAGTCTTGAGAGAAATAAGAGTATCTACAGTAAGGTCATGTTGTCTTTCACAATGTCCAGTTAAGGTGAAAACTAAAAGACTATAAAAATGTATTTCACCTACACCCACACAGAGGCAATACAGACTAGTTTCCTCTCCTTTTAGGTGTTTTATAGTAATTTCCTTATAGTTAAGAAAGTGGTACTTCAAAGACAAACAAAAATAATTTAAAATGTTATCTTTACCACATCCTGGCTAGTCCGGAATTATGAATTGGATATTAATACATTAATGTTAATTAATCTCTATGCATATAATTTATGTGAAAGTTAAAAATAGAAGATGCAGATTGACAAAGTATTTGGGGCTCACACTCTTTCCTCTACCAAGGCAGAATTAACTGTGTTGTCTGTTTGTCAGAACTAATTTTAAAATCTCATGTGTGTTGTAATTTGTATCATTCCTGTTGAAAACCTGGTTTCACTGTTTAGAGTTGGCTGTGATGTTCCCATGTTTCCCGTTTCCAAGTAAGTGCAACTGTAAAAACTAGTGATCTAAGCTGTGTTGCCCGATTGGGCAATAGGAACTCCAAGCTTAAAATGCAAAGCACTCCCACTCTTAAATGACTCTTTATTGTAACTTACCGTGATTTGACGGCTTTATGTGTGCACCTATTCGTTGCTTGAGTGTAGACCTTTAGTATGTGTTCTGACAAGGAAGCTTCCTGGGTAGTGGATGAAAAAGTGATGATGAACTTTTCATTCGTTCTAAATGCGAACACCAATTTTCAAGGGAGCTAATTAAAATCTTTATCTGATTCCTAGCTGTGAGAGAGCTCTGCCTGGATGCACGTGATATGTTCATGCCTTTTGAGCTTTCTAATGTGCTTGGGGTTTTTTTTCCTAGTTTTATGGCCACAACATTTTTTTATGTTTGTAGGCTGCCAGAGGAAATGGCAACCTTCCCTTTAAATTTTGCAGTTGGGAAGCAACGCTTTGTGAGTGGATTTTTATTTTTTTTTTCCTCTGTGTATGTGAGAAAAATGGTAACTCAACTCATCAAAGCTGTTTGTAGGGGAAAATGCTTCTTTCCAACCTAATTGGCTAATAAACTGTTTTGAAGAGAGTCCAACCTGAGCTAATGTAGAGGATCTCAGTAAACTGTGAGCTCCTGTTGCCAAAGCTTTGTGAAGATTGTTTTGTCATCTTAAAAAGGATATGCTGAGTTTTCTAGGTACAGAGTGGCACATTGTACATCAGCTGGATGTTGGCAAAGAACACTGAACTTTTAATTTGGCATTACAATTTGTCAGCTGGTCACATCAATTGACTTTAATAATTACTAATTGAGCAAATGTGCAGATCCAGAAGAAAGAATCTCAAAAACTTACCCCTTCTTTGTCAGCTTGTTACTTTTATGAGTTTGGGTTATTTTTACTTGTAGCGTGGAAAAAAAAAAAAAAGGTTCAGTTTCCCTCTGCAGTAAGTTCTATACCATCAGATTGATTTTGTGTTTGATGTCTTTCATAAATTGAAGGTCACACTCATAGTTTAAGCTTGAAATTGTTCCTTAGTAGCAAGTAAATGAGCTGATCAGTATGGAATTGGGTTGGTAAGAGAGGTCAGAATGAGAGTTTGAGGATAGGACTTGGCACAATATAAGGAAATCATATAAAATTGATGTGTTCACTCTGTAGTGAACTATTGATTCTTACTTTTTATTGCATGCTCCAGCGTTCATGTGGAGGAAAAAAGTTTATAGCCAAGTAAGATATCTGTCACAGTCTGCTTTTCCTATAGGAGAAAAATTAATGATCTAAAGCAAAAGAATGTTACTAAGTTATACTACACCTAAGTAAAGTGGATGTAGGAGGGCCATAGTTCTATATAATTCTTCACAAAGACCAGTAAGATAGAGAGGTATTAGAAATAGTGTTTTTAGCTTCTATCCATTAAGTGACAAGACCAAGAGTGATACTTTTGCCAGTGCAAAATGAAGTGTATATTTGCATATATTTACTGCTTGCTGCTTTTGATTAGCAAGTAGAGAAAGGGACCAGGATTTCCTTCCTTAAATGTGTGTAACTTTAATAGATGAACAGGAATTTCAGTTCAAATTCTCCTGGGGAAAAATATCCCCAAAGGGAAAATGAAAAAATATCCTACTGAGACCAGAGAAACTAGAAAATACATATGAGCTTGAGTAGTGACGTGTGAGTACAGGCACATCTTCTTGAAGGGTAACAACTCAAAAGATGTTGGCCATATGTCACCAAGGTCAGTTTTTTAATAAATACCTAGCTATGTGCTACCTTATGGATACCTAAAACGATATACAGGGAAGGAACAAATCTGTCTCCATTGCAATTACCAGATCAGGCGGTTATAAGTCTCTGTGTTCACATGACTCTGTACTGCAGTCACTTTATGTTCTGCACTTGCTTTTCCAGGTAAGATGAAGTGTAGTTCCTCCTAGTTTTTAGACCATCCTGTTGGATTCTGTGTTTACATTTCTCTGCCTTATACTAGTATACACTATGTAAGGGTAGAAAATTGATCTAAAATTTATTATTATTACCTTTTTCTTTCACCATTCTGAGAAACAGGAAAGGTGGGCGTGTTGAAATGATCTTGCAGATTTTAATCCCCAAGTACTTACAGAATAACTGTTGGGAAGGTTCAAATACATTTCACTTGTAGTATAGTGTGAAACTTTCTCATAGGTGTTTTTTGAATTATGTATTTTTCTAGATGACTTAAGTACTTGTACTCTAGTTGCAGTTGCACTACTACTAATGTAACGATGATCATGGACATACCGAGTTTAAGCCATACAAATTTGTTCAGTAGAAATGGACTCACATGCAATACTAAGGATCAGTGGCTGATGCAGGTATGTCAGGTGGTGTTTTTGACTAATTCCTTTGAATATGTAGGCATCTGTTTCCTTGCCTTTGCTTAGGCAAAAGTATAGGTCAAATTCAGAGCATCTCTCGTTACAATGGAAGAAAGGTCCCAAGAATTCAGACCAGGGATCCTTACAGTCTGGGACCGACAGAGTCCAGCATCCTGTCTCCCACAAGCCATAGCAGATTTCCAGATAAGGCAGGAGTAGAGTGAGAATATATAACACATTTCTCAAAAATTCTCAACCTCTGACTGGATTCAGCTCAAGTGATTTCCTGAACCTGGTGTGGTTTCTCTAACTCTCAATGAATCTCTCTTCCAGGTTCTTGTTCAGTTTCCCCAGGCAACTTTTAAAAAATTCTCTTGTACCCCCTAATATATTTCTGAGAGTTTCATAGATCTGTTGGACAAAGATCCACCTTCTTTTGTTTGTTTTGCACTTTGCTTCTACCAGCTGCCTTTATGGTTGCTAGTTTTCCTATATACAACAATATACCGAACATAAACAGAAGTGCAGTTTGAGCCCTCTGATTTGATACAGATTATTGCAGAAAATCACAGAAACTCAGCTTTACAACTGAATTTATTTACAGACAGCTTTACAGAAGGAGTATATAGTTTTTAGAGCGGTGACAAGATAGGAGTTGTCAGTTGATATTTTTCCTCACAGAACTCTATTGCATACCTGGTCTGTATGGACATTGTACGATAAAATGCACTGAGATCAGTAACCCCATGTTGTTGCTAGTACGGCGATAGGTACACATTTAACACAAGTTATGTTAGAAAGCTACAAGGATAGTGATATAAGCTGGATTTTGGGGATGGTTTGAGTAGTGGCCAAGGTTTAAAACGGAAGGTCAGAGGGAGACCTGATACAAGTAATGTAGGCTGGAATGATGTCTGTGTGTTGCGGTTCTCATTTAAGGTAATTTATCATGTAACAAACATATTATGACATTTCTTGAGTTGAAGCTTAAAGATTGTGCTGCAGTGTAATTAAGAATAATTTTCAGTAAAATAAAGAGATTGTCCAAATCTCTATGTATGTCACCTGCTAAGTTTACGTCAAGGCTCACTGAAAGATCATGCTGGTCTACAGACACCAAGTTTTTAGAGACTCCTGTGGTTGTTGCAGACTAGAGATAACTTTAATATGCTTCAGACTGAAAGGATTGTTTTTTGTTTAGTACAGGAGATAAAAATACATTCAGAAGTCAGTGAAAAAGTAGTAAAGAAATATCCTTACTCTCTTCCAGAACTTCTTTTGAAATATTATGGTTTTGGGGTTTTTGGTTCTTTTTTTGGTGAATAGTGATGCTCCATGAAATTATTCAGTATTTTTCAATAATTCTAAAAATTCTGAACTTTAAAAAAGGGAAACCAATGCACACAGTGTAGAGATACATTCTGAAATCTAGCTGAAGGGATCAAAGAATGTCTGAATCTTAGACCACTACGGTTTGTGTTGGTAATAAAAATATTGTGAACTACTGAATTGCACTGTGAGCACTAAATAATAGGAGTATGTAATAGTCAAAGATGTGGTAGGTGGGCTACAGCTGTAGCATTAGCATTGACAGTAGACTAGATTGTATACTTAGAAACACGTGCAGGTAAATTAATTAAATAGTTTTCTTCTGAACACTGGTTAAAATTACTTTGTTGACAAGATGTCCTTATATTGCGATCACAGATAGTGTCTCTGCATTTTTTCAAAAACATAAAGTTTTCTGCTGAAAAAAAAATCTCAGCTGTCAGAAAATATACATTAAAAGGCATTTTATCCCAATCATTTGTGGTAGAGAAGGCAGCAGGATGACATTGTAAAATTGCTCAGATTGATACTTTTTCTTTCTGAATCTGCTTGTTCTGTATAACATAACTGCGGGCAATCTCCTAAGTTTGCAGATGTAAATAGCCACTGTCAGTATGTGTTGTATGCAGAGCAGAATTATATCTTCAGCCAAGAAATACCTCTTGAGGATAAGATGTCTGGTAAACCCCTCATTTTAGCTCAAATTATAGAAATGAACAGCTAATCTTTTCCTATGGACAGATTTTTTTTTTCCCAGAAAGCAATGACAGCAAACTGATTTTATCTTCATCTTACTGTGTTTCTGGTAGCACCCTTCATAAGTTGGTCATTTACCTTTCTTGGTAAGAAAACCTTTCCCTTACATCTTTTAATACCTGCTGCCTTCTTTCTCTCTCTCCTTCTGTGTTTTCCCCCAAATGTTCATACTGCCGGGGAGGTCTCTGAGAACCAGACTAGACTCTTGGTAGACAAAGACCAGTTCATTAAAAATATGCCACTAGATTAAGTATCTTTTTATGAAATTAAAAAAGCAAGAGAGACAATGCAAAACGAAACTCTCCCCCC
>JANZLQ010000065.1:6302457-6336478 GCA_026212715.1 Elanus axillaris
TTGCATCTCTATGGAAGATGCATAAAGGTTTTCCACAGACACTATTAGTATTCTGGCAAATCTCTCACTTGTGATCCATAGACCATCAAAGTGCTGACAGATGCAGTATTATACAGAAATGCAAAGATTATATTTGTGTTTCTGTATGTATTCTGCAAAACTCCAAAACGTTCAGTTCTCTCCTTGCTACTCTGTTCCAGCATGCTCAAGCCATCTGCTTGTTTTTTTTCCTGCTGCATTTGGTCTCGTTAGTCATGTTCACATGTATTTCAGGCTGCTTAATTTCATTACGCAAAGTATCATGCACTGTTCATCCAATAAGTGAGAGAGGTTCATTGTGCTCCCCAAGGGACTTGTAAAAACAAGTTTTTAAATCTCTAAGAAAACCTGAAAATTCTTGTTGAAACATGGATCACGTTTCACTGTTACCTTTATTAACATACTAAAACTTATTTTATTGATTGAGTTATCTGTCTTTTCCTGACTCCCAAAGGCTAACTGCTGCCTTCTCAGAAATATTTGCTTCTAACTGGGATTTTTTAACACAATTAAGCTCTTGACACAAAACTAAGTGTTATATTGGAAAGTTTCCTGCCTACTAGTTTTTCTGCCTAAAAGTGAGGTTACCAGTTCTGAACAGAATGTGCTTGTGGCCATCCCTGTGAATATCTGTGAGAATCAGCAAAATCATAAGCCTTTTTAAAAGCATCAGAATTCACAGAGGAAGGAGAGATCTGTTAATGCCAAAGATATAAAATCTGCATTTGAGGTCATTGCTGAGTGTGCTCGAGCATCTCATAATTCCTAAGGTGGACTATAATAAACTCGTGGCATTCCCATCGAGTGACTTGGTATACTTGTGTTGCAAGACAAGAACAATAGAAAAAGAGTTTCTGTGGTGGCTCTTGATAAATCCTCTGTGTGATGGGAAGGAACCAGCCCCAGCAATGAGAGCTGGGACATTGCCAGGACCCCAGTGGACAGAAGGGTGCCAGTATGGGAGAAAAAAGGCCAGCGTTGGGCTGAGGAGGGAGTGACTGAGGCTTGATGGGCAAAGGCAGTGGATTAACAGTCAACCTGGAGAATGGGAAGGGACAGAAAAACTGGAGATGGAGTGGGAAACTGGGGCTGACCAGACAAAGATTGAGAATTGGCAGGGAGCTCTAGGGAAGACAGATTTAATAAGGAATTGGATATCCAGGCAGCTGATGTAGAGCTGCCAACATAACTGCCATTAGCATCAGCCAGTAATCCTAGCTGGAGAGAATTGGGAATGGTTGAGAAATGAGCCAGGAAGGCAGGAAAATGGAATTCAGTGGAAACTGCTTGGGTATATAGGAACACACAGTATATACTATGTCCTCTAAAAAAAAAAAAAAGCGGGGGAAATATGAGGATCCATTATTGGCTGTAAAAAATTAGTGGGTTTCTTTATCTTGAAAATGCAACCATGAAAATCATAATTTTATTTTAAGAATGTACTCTGTATGGTATATAAATTATAGAGCATTCACAGAATAGGAGGGGTGGACCCTTTAAATTCCTTTAAAAAAGCCAACCTAGACACTGGATAAGCATGGCTCCCCACAAAAAATATGTGACTTGGAGACTGTCATAAAGCCTCAGAAAGAGGCCTGACATCACAGTGATGTTCTTTTATTAATGTTGTGGTTTGCATCTAATGAGTTTAATTTTACTTTGTTGTTTTGATAAATAAATATATTCTATCCAGACAGCCACAAGGTACAATTGTTGACTGTGAAAGCTGGAACATTTTTAACCAGCTTTTCTGATATTTATTTCATTAAAACCCTAGGTCCTGGAGTCATTTAAAGGATTTAGCTTTTCTTTTCTTTTCTGATGGAAAAGGCATATTGTGTGGTGTTGTTGCCCCATGACTTTGGTGACTGTAAATTCAATGCAATACTCCTTGCTGATAAGGGCTTTATTCCCTAAAAAATTAGAAGGCAAATTATAGGTATCCATATTTCTAGGAAATTCCATCGTTTTTACTGTTGTGGTTATCAATATTGATTTCTTAGTACTTTAGTGAAAAATGAGAGCTTCCAAACTATTTAAAATACTTTTAATGAACTTTTGAATTATGCAAAGCCTTTGCTATTTAAAGAAATATCTTTATTTTCAATAATTTTTGCTGGTTTTGCTGACCAGCAAAATGAAATAATGGTATTTCTTACTAAGGAAAATAATCAAAAGTGCTACATGCAAGATATGGGGACTGAGGACAGCTTTTATGGTGTATGACTAAGGTATTGGGCAAGGATTCAAGACATATAAGGCTGAGAAGGCTCCTTAAACCAGACTCCTTGTGTGACATTCAGCATATTGTTTAATTTTGTGTACCTCAGCTTCCATCTGTACGAAAAAATATGTTGATACAGCTTTACTCCTATCCTTTGCCTGTCTCAGGGATTTGATTTATAAAAATCTTAAAGATCTCTAACACTCTTGTTCAAACAACTTCCAGCACAGTAAGCATTCAGGCTTCACTGGAGCTTCTAGTTATAGCCGTGGGGAAAATGTGACATGAATTCTCTTAATTTACCGGAACAGGAGACTCTATAGAAGGATAACAGAAGAGCTGAGAAGTTTAAAAAAAAAAAAAAACAACAAAAAAACCAAAAAAACAAAACCCCAAAACAAACAAACTATAGTATAATCTGAATAGTTCTATGAAGTTGTTCAAGTCTAAAGATCGAATTATGTCACTTTTGCCCCTTAATGCAAACTGTTTTGAAATTGGTTGTTTATATACGTTACAAAATATGCAAGTATAAATACATGTCTTTTTGGTATCACATGAATTCACTGAGCATGCTAAGTTAAGGAGCCTTGTGATATACAACAGTAGGAAAACACAATATATGTGAGATCACTACAGTTCACTGTATTCTCACTGATGAGATCTACAGAAATATGTAATATTGGAGCATACTAAGAAAACAGTCCAAATGAATCCATGATGAAGAAAACTTTTTAATGTTTTTTTTTTTCCATGTATCTTAACAATCTAATGAACTACCATCACAACTTCTGGCAATCAGCGGCTGAAGGGCACTGAACAAACCAAGTAGAATTAAAGGAGTTTTTAAGCAACATTTGTTTGTGGACAAAGATGGAAAATACCGCTGCATCGGTACTGTCAAGTGTTTACATGAAATGTCTTTCTCTTAAAGGGAGAAAAGGGATTTTTTCCTGAGCTCTGAAGAAACTACAAACTGATTGATAGAGCCTTCATTCAAGATTTCCCTGTGAAAACTGCATTGATGCCAATCATATAAGGTATTTTAAACAAACATGGATTCTGTTATCTTCCATACCCTGTTAAATGCTTTAATGCATGGTTCTTTCTGAGAAATAAAATGGAGGTAGTTAAATAATGTGAAGAAATAGCTTTTTCTGATTTAAAGTCTATTAGATTAGTGGACATGCAATTTTGTGGTAATACATCATATTTCATACTGACATTAAAAGTGGAAAAAAACCCAGTTTATATGCATTTGTTGGCTGTTCGGATAGTAGTTGTATTTGCCTTCTCTCACCATCAACTTGTGTTTTATCAAATCCCAAGCTGTCATGGTTCATCATCCATAGATGATCTTGAGCAGCCTTGCATCATAAAAAAATATGCTGTGGCATCTGCCATTGTGCACCACTATACAGATCACTTCTGAGTAAAGTTTGTCTTTGATTTATACATTTAGTAGTGTGTGTTCTTGTATTTTTGCTTGTGAATATCTTAAGCAATGGAAGCTGCATATACTAAGTTACTGTGATTTTTTCAGGTTGTACATGTAATGTTTGCTGTTGCTTTTCAGCTAATGACTTCCATTTGAGTTAATGCTTGTATGCCTCAGTCTCCATCAGGCAGTCACATCGCTTCTGTAGTCATTTCATAAACGCCTGTACCAGTGATGTAGACAGCACATTGAAATTAGGAGCTGTGATTATAGTATCAGTGTTGCATTCTAGATCCTCTATTTTGACTTTGCTGATTTTAGGAGCCAGAAATGAAAATTATGTCATGACTGTATTAATAGAGAGCAATAATATCTATATATAAATGTATTTGCTAAAGAAGTCTTTATTTCCTGTAAGCTAATTATATTGGTAAGAGACTACTATTATTTTTTGAAAGACAATTAGTAAAAATGCATAGTGCTTATAGATATTAGTAAATAAAAGTCCTCTTCATTCCTTTAATTTACATCTCTGTTTAACTATTGTTGCAAGGGGAAAAGGAACATACATTTTTTAGGGTTGTTCTAAGGTCATTTCACTGCTATTCTGTTTTTGTGATAAAAACATTTGGAAATTAATTTATTGTCGTGCTACTGTTACTGCTTCATCTGAAAATATTTGTTTCGGCAATCAGCAGTGAAAATTTATTACTAACCATTTTAGCTTTCTTTCAGTACTTCTTGACTTGATAACTATTTGAAATTAATCAAAGCATCTGTTCTTGGGAAACTGCATGGATACTTTTCTGAATATGTTAAATCTAAGTATCATTGCTTGCTATAGCCTAGATAGGCTGTCTTCTTCACCCAGTCACTTTGACGTTTTCTCCAGGGCTAAGCAGAATAAGAGAAACAATCTTGTTCAGTTAAGATTCTTTATAATTGCTAGACTTGATGCAATTTCAGTGCAACATTATACTAAAACCACTCCTTTTAACAGAGGAAAAGAGTTTCTGTATAGTCTGAAGATACTTACAGGACTTCTGTTTGCATGTCAGAGTTCCCATACCAATTAATTGTTTATACTTGCGAGGGCTTCAAGGCTTCATTTGTGTTAGAGCTTTTTATGCTTTTTCTGTTTGTGCAGATGGTTTTGCAGAGAGCTTTTGGAAGTGGAGATCATTCACAGGTCAAATGAGAAGCGACAACATATAAAGACAATGAAGTGTCAGGACACTTCTCAATGAAAGTTCATAAACCAAGTGAAAAGCCACCTGAAAATGCAAAGCAATATGTCCTCAAAGTAAATTGTCCCCAAAGAAAATAACTCTCCTGGAAAGAATAATACTATTTGTTTGTATTGTGGAGCAGATTGTTGTGAGACTGACTCTCAATGTGTGACTTTAGTAGTGGCTGTCATTTTGCCAAAAGCCTACCTTTTATTTTCAGTGATAAAACACAGTACAGCTCTGTGCTGAATGAGGAAAAACAGGGGGGAGAGAGATTGAAAAAATATTTTATTTTCTAATTCCCCTGCATCTGTTCCTGTTCCACCAAAACTTGCAAATGAATTTTGATTGAAAATTAATTTCTATCTCTGTTCACTATCATGCATGTCCCAGTTACAGACAGTTTCTTCTGAGAATATGAAATATTGTCTATGAATGTGTCTGGGAGTAAGTCACCAGTGTTATAACTCAAACTAATTTAAATGAAGGCAAATGTTTTGGGATCTGAAAGTTGAATTTCCATTTGAACAATAGCTTCAGGAATTGCATGCACATTTGACTGTCTCGTGCCGTGAGGTGGATTGCTACTAAAGAGATTATCCACATATACCCGTGAGCTACAATAAGGTTCACAGGAATGTGAGGTAATGTCTGTGAGGTAAATATGAAGTGGAAAAGCAAATTAAAGCAAAAATAGGGTAAGAATGAATCCATGAGAATTTAAAAAAATCTGCACCGGGAACTTTAAGGATGCAACAAAACCTGAGGATCTGATGCACAAATCTGAACTAGAAATGCTTTTTAATCTGTCACCCAAGTCATAGAAATTGTTTGTTAGGTCAGTGTTGTTGACATCTATATAATATGTTACACACTGGATTAAGGGTATACTTACTGTAAAAAACAGTCAGTAGGATATATCATCTGAGACTTTTTGAGTATTAGGAAGTGCTTACTCAAACACAATTGCAGATGGTTAAGTGTTACAAGGAATCTTCCCATCTAAAAAATCCATTAAATTGGGAAAAACATTCATTTAAGTGTTTTAGATGCAATTTATCTTCAATACTACTTTCCATTTAGAAATATTTATGGTGTGTTGATTTTAGTGTTATTTTTTGCTTGTATTTGATGATAGTAACAAGGACAAAAGCAGTTCTCCTATTACAGGAACTATTACTTCCACTGTAGTTGCTTTGGACGTTCTAGAAATGCAGAGTGGTGCTCAGGTCAGCACTGAGGGAATCTCCACAGAGCACAGAGGAAAGATATAAATAGTACAGGTCCAGAATCAGGCCCCAGACCAACCAGTCTCAGTGGTCTGACCCCATTTAATTCAAGCAACCATGCCAGTTGATAGCAAAACTCTCATGAGTTCTCTCACTTTTTCTTGCCTTAGCACTATTTTGTTTATAGTCCATTTATGAAAACAAGAAATCCTGAAATCCCCATTTCATTCCCTTACTTGTAAAACTCCATTAACCATGATGAAGCATGTAGGACTACAGATGAATTCCATTTCAGTCAGTGAGTTTGGCTGGTGGAGAAAACTGGTGATTAATTTTAGGAATTATACTCAGCATACCTCAGTAAAAAAAAGTATCTTAAAAACCAGTGTTAAATATCTCCCCACAAGGTAGCGGTTGTTACCTATGTGTTCTCTAAATTGGTTGAGAAAGATTATGCTTTCCGAACTTATTCCAGGTTTGGGTTTTTTTTTTTTGGTCTTTTAAATAGTTTTAGTATGTTTCTATATTTTCTGGTCAGCAAAGTCCTATCTACTGGAAAGACGTTCACATATTATCATGGGACTGTACAAGAATCAAGGACTAAGGCATTGTTGCAATGAACACCAAAACTACGGGTGAACAGTGTTGCAGACTTGTCTTGGAGCAAAGGTTGATAGGCTGTAAACCTGTATCTGAAAATATAAATATCTGCAGGATTTCTTTTTTTTTTTTTTCTTCCTTTATTTTTTGACCTCCTTTATTCTGAACTAACACTTCATTCCTCTTTTGGGAGCCAACATTCCACCATTAAAATCCCTAGGCTGTAGATGGGTAGATCTTGCCTCCTTTAATAATTTCCATCTTAAAGGTAAACCACTAAGCAACAGTGAAAATTGAATTTTACATGTGGTATATGCATCCATTAAAAAACAGGGAGAACAATAAATGCAAAAATTACTTTGTTGACATTTATTAAACTGTGTATAACCTCCTTAGCTGAAAGTAACATCATCTATCTTATACTGGCAGCGTAGGCTGCAGTGAGATTTCTGGGTTTTGGCATTTGAGGATGAATGAGACATACCAAAGGCTTTTTTGGGGAAAACAAAATTTCACAAAGTAATACAGTAAAGTGCAGTTCTTACTCTCCCTATAAGAAAGATAATAAAATTGCTGGTGCAAAAAAGGTTTCTTTCTTCCTACAGCGCTGCATTTATTGTGTTACATTCTAAACCAGCAGCAATTATACATAAGCTGTTAAACAAAATGAGAACAATCAAACAGTCGGCTCACTGAGCCAGAGGTGGTACTTGGAGTCCTTGCTGTTTTCTCCCAGGCAACCTCAGCATCAGTGATGGTCAGAAAATAGATGCTTACTCTCCTGCATATGTTTATGGGGGGGGGGGTGGAATGCAACTTTTCTTTCCTTTTTGGCAGGCAAAAAAAAAATTAAAACTACTTGGGAAAAAACTAGATTTACAGGGATGGTATGCACCTACAAGTACACACTATACCTGGGAAGAGTATTATGGTTTTTAACTGGCTGGGTAGAAGGCCCACTGGATTACTACAGGATCAAGCCAAGAAGCTGGCAAAATTCAAAACCGTTTTGAATTCATATGGCAGTGAGGATTGTAACAGTAAATTCCTGCAAGATTTTAGGGGGAAATAAAAAAAACCACATGTAGAGCAAAATAAATGGACATGTAGGTAGGATATTCTTTCATGGAATAAATTATGTTACAGATAACTACTGCAGGAGGTCACACACATTTTTTTTAAAATAATTGATATTTTCATTTGTCAGAAAGAGGATACAAGATGAGGGAGACCATAAATGTAGTTTGGTTCAGAAAGTCCTCTGGTTCTATCATGGGTTTGGTCAGGTGATGTAGAAAACAGTTTGTGATAAATTGGGTCAAAAAAACCCAACAGGATATTTCTGACCATCTTTACATCTGAATAAATCAGGATGGACAGTTTAAGAAACACCAGTGTAAATTTAGGGGAAGAGCTGTGATCCAAGTCTAATAAGCATAGTCATTTTCTGAGGTACATTGGAATCATGAGCCTGAAACAGTCCAAGGGTGTAGTTTCCTGAGAGTATAAGACCACATTTTTTGCTGGAAGTGATGATCTTATGCTCCCTTTTTGTTCCAGCACTAAAAGTTAACAGGGTAGTTTTCAGCCACATAAGCCTTACTGCTGCCACACAAGGAATAGTGCTGTGATGTGCATATGGGAAGTAGGGCAGGATCTCTTCTCTTTTGGCAGAAGCAAAGCCTTAAATCAGTTTAAGCAGCTTCTGAAACCATTCCAGAACTTTGTGCCTTCACAGAAGGTGACTGGGGGCAGCGGGTCCTGACCCCACCGTTTACTTTCTGTGTGGCAAGTATTGCTCACCTCACTGTTAGTAAGTGTGCTTAGCATTGTAACAAGGAATGAACTTCAGTCACTTTTGTGTAATTGAACTAATCAAATTAGTAGGCCCCCAGCCAGCCGCTCTCTCGCTCCCCCTCCTCAACAGGACAGGGGAAGAAACAGGGCTCGACTTCTCTCCTTCATTCGCAACTCTTGTACCTCACTCTGCACTGAGCAGTGCAGAGGGGTGGGGGATGAGGGCTGTGGTCAGTTCGTAACAGTTGGTCTCTGTCATTCCCTTCTCCTCACTTTTCCCCTTCTCCAGCGTGGGTTCTCCATGGGCTGCTGCTCTTTCAGGGCATATCCACCTGCAGTAGCGCAGGGTCCTCCACAGGCTGCAGGGGACAGCCTCAGTCACCATGGTCTCCTTCGTGGGCTGCAGGGAAATCTCTGCTCCAGCCCCTGCAGCACCTCTTCCCACAGGGGAAGTGGGCATGGTGGTATTGGGTTGATGGTTGGTCTTGATGATCTTAGAGGTCTTTTCCAACCTAAATGATTCCATGATTCCCCCTCCTTCTTTCACCTTGGTGCTTACGGGGCTGTTTCTCAAACTTTTTTCCTTCACGCCTCACTGCTGGGCAGTGTTTTTGCCCCATCTGAAATAGATTCCCAGAGGTGCCGCCATCTTGTCTGAGGGGCTCAGCCGTGCCCTGTGGGGGTGGGTTGGAGCCGGCTGGAACTGGCTGTGTCCAGCACGGGGCAGCCCTGGCCGCTCCTCACAGAGTCCCCTGCAGCTCCCTCATTGCCAACACCTGGGCACCTGTGTCCCGCACACCAAGTTGTCTCAAATAGTTAAGCAGCCAGTGAAAGCAAAGGTCATTTTCTCAGGATAGTCTTGAAAACTGGAGGGATTTTTTCCTAATGTGATTCCACAGACACCTGTTTTCCAGTAGTAGACTGATACTGATTGCACGGGAACTCTTCCTTCTAAATGCCTCTGTAAGTATAAACAGAATAAATCCCATTATTTATTTTGAGGAATTTTTTTTTTATTGGGGCTGTGCTTATGGTAGATAAAAAATTGTTTTCTGTGTTATGTTTTTGTATTTGTCCATTACTGATACTAAGTATGGCTGGAAATGCAAACTAGTAGGGTTTGAGTCTTTTTGCCACACTACAATTTGGAGCCCATCTGTCATGCAACGCAGCAAGTTCATTGTGCAGATCATGGTGTGACAGAATTTTGCCTGTAAGCTTTCATGCATGGCATTGAGGAGGAAAAAAAAGTAAAATTACGTTCCTTCCTGTAAAATACTCAAAAATACTTGCCTTCTGTATCACTTTGAATTCAAATTTTTATGTCCTGGATGTGTAAAACATGGAAATGAGAGAAATGGGTGCCAGAGAACAGGCAAGCCCTGGCCTCTGGCAGGCTTTCAGCTGGCAGGTGGGAGGTGGACAGCCAGATCTCCAGTTTGAGTCAAGCAGATCTGCTGTATCCCTTCTGTTGCCCACCTCTGCTTTTTGGGCTGCCTGTTCTCTGGACCATTGATTAGGACACTATCCTGAGATGAGTTAATCCTCTGCTGGTCTCCCACTATTTCTTCTGTAAACTGGGTGAATACCAATTCCTGCGGTGTTATTTATAACTTCTGTCTCTGTGTCAGAAAGGTGGTGGCCCAGCCAGAGTGATACATTGTCCTTTACAGCATGACAAACCAGTTGGAACTGTTGGCACAAACAACTGGTTTATTTTGTTCTCACATTAAAGAAAGATGTGATATGAAACCTTGTATATTTTTAAAATACAAATTCTTATCTATGTCTGACAGATCTCATCACTATGAGGGGCCCAAAATTTGTAGTTCTCTCTAAAATTTAATTATCTGGCTCTTTCTAACAGCAGCTTGTCTACCACTGACATGTAGAATTTCATTTTGTTCAAACATCTTTTGTGTGTTTGTCTCCTTGATACTGATAACAGTGGCTGGTGGTAATGCTTATCTCCTTTTGATTCTGAAAACGTAATAAAGAAGGAAAATACAAAGTAATAGCTACATGCATTAGTTAGGCAGACATCCATCAAGTCTTTGCATCAGACTTAGCTTTTCAGATATCTTAAGAAACAAAGATCATAGAGGCAGCTTTAGCATGCCAAACATGCCCACAAAATCAAATAAAACATTGTCCAAATAAGGAATGAACCAAGACAGATCTTTCTTGTTCACACCTGAGTTGCTTTGTTCCCTTTTCCAGGTAGTTTTCTGAACAAATTGTTAATTACTAATTGCCATGGTTCTCTCTCTTCATAGCTACCATAATTGGACTATTCAAAGTATGTGAGGCTTGGGTCCATTCCCCAAATTCTGGGGGATGTGGTGGGGATGGGAAGTCAATGCAAAGAGGGAAAATAGTCTTAATAATCTGTTGTTTACAGATAAAAGTAGTCAGCTGGAAAAAGTGTAGAATTGCAAACATGTAGAACTTGATCTCATCGGTAAAAGAAATCTGTCATTAAAGAACTAGGGATATAAATACAAGCAACTGTAGACATAACTCTTGCTTTGTAGGTTACAATTTAAATGACTGAAGATACTGCATATTTATATGTAGAACATGTTTATATATGTGACTTTGGTCTGTACTTGCAGATAATGAAATGGACAATAAGTACATCCTGGTGTACTTACATGTACATATTGGGGTAAGATGTAAATATATCATGGAACAATAGGAAATTTTGATGGTTTTTATGTTCCAATATATGCAGAGTACAATGTGTGCAAGACACAGTATCTTTTTTTTAACATCTATTTCTTGATTTTACAGTGCTATATGTGCACAATGATCCTGTTACAGGGTTTGACTTTGTAACTCTTGGTCTGTGCAGCTGGATTCAGTGCTGACTGAAGATTGCATGGAGAAACCTGTATGTTTCATTGGCAGGGCATCTGATTTGATGAGAACAGTGGCAATCTGCTTTATATTGTGGGAAAAACAAAAGTATTTTTGGCTTTTTGATAGGCTGCCAATAGGCTTTGATAGAAGCAGTAATAAACAAGTTTAAGCTATGCTGTGTGCCCCAGAAGAGTCTGCACTTTGTGGCCTGCTTTTCAGGAGAAGCAGAGATAGAAACCAGGATTTCCTGAGCTCATCATATGATTGTTTAAAAGCTTGTATGAGCAAAAATGCAAGGTGTGTACAGCTGTGTGAAAACCATACCCCTGATGATTAGAGCACAGGTGAGTAAGATGTGTACTCACTGATCAGGAGGATTATATATTTTCCCTAGGCAGAGGAAGCTTGTATTGAGTAGCTAAGGCTGTCACATTTCAGTTCCCAGACCAGGTCCTGCTTGTGTGGTGGCTTCCAAGTCGTTTATTATGTTATTGTCAACAGGGAATCTCCTAGCCCAAAGCACATGAGGCTGTGGAGCTAGAACTAAAGTAAAAAGCTGCAAAACAAACAACTATTGCTCCTCACGTACCCTCCAAGAGAGGACATCATGCACACTGCCCAGTGCCTTTTTTATGTATGTGTAAGAGACGGTGGACAGGAGGATTAGTTATGGCAAGCATCAACACAGCCAGCAGGTGGGACAGTCAAGGACATCTGGTATATTGGCTTCTGTAAGTAAGGTTTAAAGTGTACTAGAATAGTACTGAAAAAAGTTACAGAGGGAGCAGGTGGAGACAGGAGAGAGAGCTTCCATCTTGTCACGCCATTCCATTTCTGTGTTAGGAACAGATGGCTGCAGTGAAATGGGATTCCTTTCCATTCTGTAACCCTGAATGCCATTTAAAAGAAAAAAAAAAAAGTAGTTCTTGTGGAGAAATTACGTACAAAGAGGTAGAGAATGCAGCTCTACTTTTCTGGGACAGAAGAAGAGATACGTGACAGCACGTGGACATCCTTAGAAAATGTGATTGGTTTTGGCAGGGAAGATGCAAGCTAGCTTTAGTGTATTCCGTGAAAGACAGCTGTTACTACTTTTATTTGACAGCAGAAGTCTAACCTGCATCAGTTAGAATTTCCTTGTACTGCAGCAAATGACAGTTAAATAAGATTGACAAATTGTTTCAGCACAAACTAGTTATATGTGAAGGGTGTTGGCTGCAAAATTTCATTCCACTGCTGCAAAACTGTATGTAATTCATATATGAGGATAGGCCTGACATATTTGTAAGCTCAAATTAATTTTGAAATAAACGGTTGTTTACAACACAGTAATGTACAGATTAAAAAAATAAAAATATTTTCAATCTCTCTTTCTACTGCTCTACGTTCTGCTCCTTTTTCCACTAGCAACCACATGGTTATTTCTAGATTAATCTATTTCCCATATGTGCTGCTGCAAGAAAGAGATTCAGATCATGCTACAGTGAACAGTGTTTTAAAATGTGCATTTTATTGTCATTTATAAACAACATGGAAGGTAACCAACCTTGCAAGTCTCTGTCCTGTGTTCTTGTGTGGAGAATGTTATATAATAAATGTGAGAAATGTATATTCGTGCATGCAGCTGTATGTGTATAATGCAGGCTCATGCTTATGGCTGCTCAGGCGTGTTTGTTCTTGAGCAGCACGAGAAAGTTGGATAGGTAACGCTAACCTGCCAGTTATTCAGTAAGTTTGGTGTCTGTGAGTTAGCTGCTTACATTATAAATCAATACATTCTTAGTAAATAGGAAGGACCTGAAAGACATAACTGTGAGTTGGGTAACTTTTACATTGACTTTCCTATCCTTCTCTACTGCATGCCTGTATAAGATTTCACTTTCTATTGTGTATTAGCAACTGCAATTTGACTACACCATTTCAAAACCTCTTTTCATGTTGTTTTGTTGACAATGACATAGGATATACTATTAATCCAGCTTTTGGGAAAAAAATAAAAATTGTTGAGATCAAAAATTAACAGTGGCATGGTAACAGTGGCACTGTGAATAAACTGGTTTGAATAAAGTGAAAGCTAATTCATACTCTTTGTCCATGGAAAATTTGAAAAAGTAAAATGTTCAAGCATAGAGGCGTGTAAGCATTAAGGCCACGTTCTGCCACTTCTCAAAGGATCACTTCCTCCTGGTTGGGTGGTGGCAGCAGAAGTCAGCAGCCCTTCCTGGCCTTTAATACCACATTTTGAGAGGTACAGGTGCATCTTGGGGGATCTTCTACATAACTTGTGTCTATATAACTTGAATCTGTAAATTCCCTGATCGGGTATTTCTTGGATTACAAACTTTTTACAGGGAGGGAGGATGTTTTACTCGTGTAAGTAATTTCCAGTGAAATACAGGAGTTCCTTTCTCTTTTCAAATACAAGTTAGCAGTGGCTGAATTGTGTATTACATAGGCAACATAGCTAGCTCTTCTGATCTACCCTGAGGTTTACAGATGAGGTTATGTGTCTACAAATTAGTAGCATGAAAGCATACAAAGTAAGTTTTCTTAATCAAATTCAAGTGTTGTATACAGATCTTGTGAAAGGATGACAACTTGAAATACACATTTGTATCCCACCTGAGAATTGTTGAGCCAACTTTTGCATTTTTGGTTATGTTGATTTTAGTGGAGCAATTTGGGGGTTAGGATGCTAGCCAAACACACTAGTCACTGTCAGCAACTAATGAACTCAGTGCTTGGCTAGGACTGGAGATAAATCTGAATCTAGTTAAAATTACAACATGATGTTCATTAGCTTCAGCAAGGGTAATTTCTGAGATAAAGTGTTGCCATCACCCAATGTTTTAAATAAGCAGTTGGACTAAGCAGGTGGTGGGCAGAGATCAATGACTTTCCATTAAACAATAGGTAGTTTCTCAGTAGGAAATTACTCACATTCCCAAAAAGGTTCACATACCAAATTTCTTATGCTGGTTTATAGTTGTAAGAAATCTGCCGGTCAAGTATGGGTGCTCTAGAAACATGAAGAGGCAGAAAATCTTACAGACATTTTGAAGTGTGATCTTACTTATTCTGGTATACCTCAAGGCTTCATTGTGCTTGATGCTGCAGGAACGTAAGGTCTCAGCTTTACACTGAAGTTTACCACTAAATTATTTATATTATGAATGTTTCCCAGTACTATACTGTTCTAAAATACCACCCTTACCTATGATATTAATTCTATAGAAGATTAACTTCTTCATATACTTACATGTCTGCTTACATAGGATTTTGTGGGAAAAAGGTGTAATGGATAAGGATGCAAATACGGATATATTACTCAGCCTTTTTGATTACATCTTGTATAAAACCCTTTATATAATTTGAGGAAAAAATCGATTATCTTCGCTTTTCACTTAGCCACATCATGGCCTAGTTCAGTTTTGAAAGCAGAAGTGTCAATGTTGGGAACTGTTTTCCAATTTAGTTGTTGCAAGTTTTACACACATTTTTTTGTTATGTATCTCAAGCTTAATTCAGCAGTTCCTAAGTTGTTCTTCCACTACTATGCAACATAACAGTGGATTAAAGTGAGAAGACTTGAGGCAGGATGGGTTAAGTGTCTTGACCCTTTTAATAGGTGTATCTTCCCTAAGAATGTCATGTCCAAATTGCTTATTTGACTTAGCCTGTCTTTGGTTTACCACAATGCATCAGTGTTGAAAACTTGGAATTTCAGGAGCTGGCCCTTTGAGCACATGAGTTTTCCTTGCCTGGAGGGTAGGAAAAACTACTTGAAGAGCAAGGCAGAAGGCTGGAGGTGATTATATTTTCTGCCCTTCAGTTTTTCTATCTAGCCATCACAAGTACATGGAACTGGATAAGACTTCCTGAATTTTTAAACAAAAATGGTTGTTTATGTCTGTAAACGTTCCTGTCTTGATTTGATTGTATGTTGCACCTACCCAACATGATAATTTACAGAAGACAGCAAAAATAGTATTACATAATGGGATATGAATGAGGGGTAGGAAAAAATAGATATTTATAATAGATAAATAATAAATCATTATTCTTTCCTGACATTTTTACAGATACATACGAAAGATATAGATGGGTGTAGATGGTGTCTTTACATGTTGACACTGCTTTCTGTCAACTAATTTTTAGTCTGCTTCACATGTAGATACTAATGAAAAAAAAATACAATTGTGAATGCTATGGGAGTGGGTTTTAATATTAAAAAGGAAAAAATTTTTAACCATGTTAAGATGACAATATAATTTTTTTCTTTCACGATGTGAAGCTTACTTTTTCAAATTTTTTTCAGTTTTTTAAAATGTTCTAGTGTGTTTTTTTTTTAACCAAACTGTGGGGTTTTTTTGTTGGGGGGTGACTTTTATTTCATTTAAAAAATGTAAAAATGTTTAATTTGTGTGGATTAAGATGAATGATAGGGTTAACCAACAGGTTTGCATTAGAAAACTTCAAGATTTTGTATTTTTTCTTAAAGTAAATCTTCTCTTTAATGATATACATAATAAAAGAAATTACATTTTTAGGATGCAGGGCACAGCAGAAAATTTCCAAATTATTGTATAAATCTAGTATATATGGTATCTGTTATGCTACAAAAATGCTTAATTAAAACCACTTTAAAATAATTTCAATCTAGATGCAAATTTTGGGAAAAAAAATATGGAGTCAGTTTCATAAGGGAATAAAACATGTTAGAGCAGTGTCCCAACAGGTTAGTTAGAGTACTAAATTAAAGCTCATCGTGCCATATGCTTTCTACTCATTCCCGTAATTTACTTTTTTGAATCTTTGTCTTATAGGTGTAGTTTTGGAGATGAACAGAAATACATTTCTAGCTTCAAGATGAAAGATTGAGTATGCTGCATCTAACCCTCAAAGGCTAATTTCTGTCTAGGCCTATTTGGGAAAGTATGCCTATAATAATATTCTTTTTTCCAGTAACTTCTTTCTTTGCTGATCTTCAAACTATGTGGCTCTTGAGCATCAACTTCAAATTTCAGATGATTATACTGTGAACAACCTGATTCTGTATTTATTGAGTTGCCCTGAACTCTTGCCTCCAGCTGATTCAATTTATATTCCATGTCAACATTAGCAGTTCATGTAGTATAGCTTTGCTAAACAGTGTTTATTTGATGATTACATTGTCTTTGCTGCTAAATTCCTATAGGAGACTGAGAAGAATGTCTTGTCCTTTGCATATCCTTAGAAACCTGAAGGAAGGAGTAACAGTAATTAAAGTTCTTTCTAAATCATTAGTTTGTTCATTAAAATTGTGTTTGTGTCTCTGTGTGTATATACATTGAATACTTCTATAGTTGCATTTTTTTTCTGTTTGCAAAAAAGGGTCTGTGTGTGTATATATACACACACAGATGTTTCCATTCGTTCATGTACGTATGTGTATATATATGTGTAGGCAGGTGGCAATCTTTAGTAGTCTGTTGATTATGTAGGGATAAATTTGGTTTACAAGATTGTAGAGATCATTGCCGAGATTGTATTAGAACTTTTCTATACTGCAGCCACAGCCATAATGTATCTCATGCCATATTTATAGAGTCAATAATAGAGAAAATGAGTAGTTCTTAGTTTTTGTGGTAGATTTCAAAACAAGTTCAGCAACTGGAGTATCCACTTCAAATAAGTGTGAAATAAAAATACACGTTTTATAGGAGCTTGCTTTTCTCTTGGATAGGCCTTACAATTTTAAATAGATAGTGGTAGGCTATCTAATATGATGCTAGCTTTCAACATACATTGAATTTTAGACTGCGTAAAGATTAAACTTAACCTTTTTAAAGCTGGAAGTGAAGAGGTGCCTGCATCCAGTCTAGCTATTAAGCAGCCCCTCAATTTACATTTAACAAAAAAGTAAATATGAAAAATGAATCCAGTAATGTGTCGCTAGTTAAGATGTCTATAAAGTAAAAAATATTTCATCTGGGTTTTTTTTAACATTGTCATTTTGTTTGTGGTGGAATGAGAATTGTTCACATGTTTATGAGCAGAAAGCTTGGTATTTTTTTTCAGTGAGTGGTGAGCAAGAAAGAGCCAGTATTATCTTGTATCTACTGAGAGTTCTAGCCTCTAAAAATATTTTACGGGTAGGGATTACTTTTTCTATACTGCATGGGGCCATTCATAATGTTTTGGCAGAAGACTACAACCCAGTGTGAAATAAGAATAGCAGACAAAATATATGAAAAGGTTTGTGGATACGGAAGTATTAGTGTTAACTAATGCACAGATAACAGATCCCTGGTAGTATCAACTCTCACAGTTGTACCTCACTCACTTTTAGAAGTTTTTTGTCTTAATTTCTATGTCTAGCAGATGATATCTCTTACTAGCAGTGCTTCTCATAGGAATGTATTTCGAATCTGTTTTTTTCTTCTCATTTATATTAATAATCTTACTTAACGATCCAAAATTAAAAGCGAGTTTGTTTTTCTTCACTTTTCCTCTGGTGTGTTCTTTTTCTTTTACTTTAACTGATCGTAGTTAATTTTTAATTTGAGGTACCAACACCACTGTCTTTGTTAATGTCTGGCAGCTTTTGTTGTGAGCGTTATTAAAGATAAAATGTTTCTGAAGAGAAAGCTTTTCAGATCCCCTACAAGGTTTTTGCCTATAGAGACAAAATTTCTATCTGGCTTTTTTCTTTGTGTGGTAAACTCTTATTCACCTTCCTTACCTCTCAGTATTTGTGAAGTACTAAATATACTCCAGAACAAGCAGATGTAAAAATGTCCACGAATTATTTCAGGCTAGTTTTAGAAGGTTGCTTGCTATTAGTACAATTGCAATAGTCTTCTAATATAAGCAAAAAGGTTTATGTTGGAGCATCATTACCTTACAAATGGAATTTCAAAATGATAACGCATAGAGACTGGGCTGCAATTGCATCAGCCCAGTTGGTGCCTTCCAAATACCATGTATTTATATTCACATGGGATACAAATTAAACCAGTCTTTGGTTTAGGGTCTTGCAGCCAAACAAGATGCACTTAGAAGTCTGTGGGAAATAATTTCATTACAAAATTACCTGATTTGTTTCATTACTATATGGTATTGAGGTGGAAAGATTAATTTAGCTAATGTGAGTTAGAGCTTGTGATTCTATGACATGGATTTTTTAAGAAATTATATGAATATGGTTATGTTGGGAATAATAAAGATCACAATCGGAGCAAGCTGAAAGAAGTTACAAAATGAAGCACAGAAAGAGAAATGATTTTTGATAAGACTGTTTGTTGAACGTATAAGAAACTAGATCAGAGGAATAGATCAGGAGAGGCTTATGACAGGTGAGCAAGAGTTAAGGAGAAGGCAAGATTGTGATTACCAAGAAAGAAGTTAGACTATGGGCAGTATTTTTCACTTTTAAGAGAAAAAGTGCTGTTTGTTTGTTTTGAATTAAGTGAAGAGCAAGAGTTAATAAATGTCCTGAGCCACAGCAGAAAATTCCCCATTAATGAGGCTCAGCACTATAGAATAGATGAGCCAGGATATAGGTAGGGGACTTGGAGAAGTCGACGTTGTTCTGGACTAGCCATAGTGAGTTAGAGCTGCTAACAGGCCATTTAGAGTAATGCATTGGAAAGTAAGTCAAATATGCAGAAGGGAACTGTCTGGTTGTGAAAAAGAGCTGAGTCATTGACTCACAAATTGTAGCTGAATCCACAGAGATTCAGGAGAGTCCAGTACAATAGAGAAAAGAAACTAAGGCAAAAGTTGGATCAGTGGAAACTAAACTACAGGATCACGGAGTCTAAAATAGATGTTAAGAAAAGGAGTGTAGACAGTAATGTGAAAGGCTGTAGAGGTGTTAGGATGGTGGGATTTAAGATTTGGCTAAGAATTGATTAGTGTACTAGAGAACACCTGTGAGGAAAAAGCAGGACATGCATTTTATAAGGGGGCTGTAAAACTCTGCTTAATAATGCTTCAGAAAGGTGAGGGATGAACATAGGACTGAGAGATGAACAGTAAAATAGCATATGGAGTTGAAGATCCCTTAGTTTAGAATGCATATGGACCAGTAAGCAGAATCAGATTATTGCTAACTGGGTGGTGTAGGAGCAATGGATGGAGTCAGTGTAAGTATGGTAGTACGATGAGCAACAAGTAGTAAGGCAAATGGAAGATGCTTTATTCAGTTGACACAAAAAGAAATGAAAGAAAAGGCAAAGGAGGAAAGAAAGAAGTCTAATCTGATTTACTTTCAATTAAAAGCCTGAGATCCTGAACAGGTTACAAGAAGAGATGGTATGGTAATAGGTCCTGCTTTTCAGTGTTCAGCCATGAAAAAAAAGTTTTGAAATACTAGATAACTATTATGTGTTTAAAGATTCAGGCATGCAATATTCTGCTCAACCAGCCCCCAATCACTCTGACTGCATTTTAGCACATGTGGAAGTTGAGGAACAATACATATTCATCATCTCCAACCAGTTGCCTTTGGACAGATGCAGCCAGCATACCAGCTAGCAAATAGTGATACTGAATATTTAAGTGGCTGGGAATTATTTTATCAGCCTTTTCACTGCCTTCATATGTTCCATTGCTTCTTGTGCAACATAGAGAAGTATCATCTCCCTTTCCTCTGGTTATTACTTCCTTGTCCATCTTCCTATCCTTATTTTTCATTCTGCTGCATTTATAATCTGTACAGTACTATTTCAAGTTCACTGGTACCTCCTGTGATCCTTTTAGTCATCTTTCAAATACTGAACAGATTCAGAACTCTTGAAGCCTTTAATAATAAAATAACCTTTTAATCTCCAGATAAGCTCTCTGGGTCCTCCCTGTTAAGAATTTGAATGTCCTTGACTTTGGTGTCCTGAAATGCTAATGACATTTCAAGACTGGTGTATAAGATATGTCTATAGCTTGCATTTTGGAGTTGTTTAGCCTTTTTTTTTTTTTTTTTTTTGAATTACAAGCTCTGCTCTAAAAATACAAATACCACCATCTTATTTTAGATTCCGGTAACCAGCTATTTCTATTTTCTTTGCCTCCACAGCAGTGTCTTCTGACTAAGTCAAGTAGCAAAATCAACTCCTAGTCAAAGTCATCCATTTCTACTAATGGCTAGAACATTCTGACAGCTGACAGGGCAAAAGCTAGCAAAACCTAACTAGGTCGTGCTTACAGCATGAGCTTAAACATCAATGACTGAAAATTTTAATACTTGAATTTATTATTATCTGCTAAATTAATATGCCTTCTGGAAAAGTTTGACTTCAGAGAAAGAAATGTTTTGAGCATGGAGAAAAGTAGCCTGTATGTCAATGGCTGAACAGTTCAATTTGTTAAAAGATGTTTCTCTTGCAATACAAGTATTTAATTTTTTAAAAGACATTAGCCCATAACTTGCTGACAGAAATTTTGGTTGTGAGTTCATCAGATTTCCCTTTAATAAGTGCTGTTATACCTTTCTCTCTTGTAGTTACTTCAACTCACACATTCCTCCTTGCAGAATAAGCAAGTTTCTTCCATTAAGTTTGATCCTTTCTTGAAACTTGTCTATTAGAAGATTGCCTTGGTCACATTTTTTCCCATTCAAAAGGTAAATGGCTAAGTCATTTTTATTTGCTTTGTGTTAAGGAAAGCTCGAGCTCAGAGACTAAGCCTTTAAAGTCATATATACAGATATTGCAAAGATTAAAACGCAGAGAAGTTAGATACAGCCTCTGACATGAGGATTTTGTTTAATGGAACCATTATTTCTCTTGATTTATAAATAATCCCCTTCCATATGCACCCTAAGACCATACTAGCCTTTTCAAACAGCTGTTATGCATGACTCTGTACAGAAGACCACTACTGCTTTTTGCCATGTTACCTGCTATGTGATGTACAGGTCTATGTTGGTCTCGGTTTACTTTCAGCAAATGTGCAACACTTCCTATCTTAAATTTCATGCTACTATCATCTCTCCATATTCCTATTTTGCTTAGTCTTCCTCATTCTGGCAACGTTTTCTTTATTACATTCTTTTTATTTACAAATCATATTCACAAAGCTTATTTAATGAATTTTAGCCAATTTTTAATGTATTAATATAAATGATTAAAATGTTACATTACATTAGAGTATTATAAACCCTTGTGCTAAGCAAGGAGTTTTATCAGCTGATAACTTTGTGGTTTATGGGAAACTACTTTGAACAAGAATAGCAGCATTTTCAACCTTGTTTTTTCCATTTTTTAATACTTAGGATATTTTATTAAAACACATAAATAAAATCAGGAAATGTCAAGTTCTTCCTTCAACATATTAGCTACTCTTCAAGTATTATTGTTACTGTTACTGTACAAGTTTGACTGATGGCAGTGTCAAACTCATTTAGTGCATACCATCAAGCACCTCTGTACAAGCTGTGTGCTACTACCTGTGATGATAATCCTATACGTTACTGATACTAAGGGAGACTTGTAATGGGATTAAAAGTGTGGTGTTGGGCTTTGGTGTTTGGGTTTAGATTTGTTTGGGTTTTTTTATTGTTTCACAAAACATACATCTGTCCTTTAAATAGCTTTGTCCATGTTTAAACAGCTGTGATGTTCAGCTGAGTATCTTTTACACTTTTTATAATTACAGTGCTGTGCAAAATGGCTGTCCTATTAAATATAATTTGTGATATATGGGAGTAACTTCTACAGTAAATATGTTTTTTTAAAAAATCAGAATCAATTTAAATATTAGCCAACAACAGCAGTGACAGAAACACGGGCCTGTGACTGACACGTATATTTAAAGTGGAAAATACATTTCTAAAATTAATGAGTATTTGAATAGATGTCAGATTTGTTGGCAAATATCTTTCTTTTACTTTTTTACTAATTCCACTGAGGAAAACCAAAACCACTGAATTACTTTCCTTTCTCAGAAATATAAAATGTAAAAAAAATCCTAGGCAACCTCTCCCTTACTCTGTTCAGAAAATTTCCCTTCCCCTTTGTAATACATCTCTGCCTTTTCACTTGTCTCTGCTCTCCTCTACAATTTAGCATCATGTTTCTATTAGCTTCTAAATTCCTGAACTAAACTGTTTCTTCCTGTTCCACTAAATAGCTTTCACTTGTTCCTTTGCATTTTGGCTTTTAGTACTTCTGTTCATAAACTAATCTTAAGGCCCTAGAGAAGAACTTCTTCATTTGTTCTTTGAAATACTCCTCAAATTTGATTGAAATATGGTTTAGTAAAATTACTCTTTTGCTGCTTCTTTCTGATGAAAGTATTGGAAGCTCACTAAACTCGCTTAGTATTCCCAGCCAAAGTTTGACTGCACTGTGGTTGCACTCAAGTGCCCTAATACATGCAGTAGTTTTAAAGTTTTTGATGAATGTCAGTTCTATATAAAATCAGATTTCATGTCAAAGACATGCTTTTCCCAGTGTCCTGTTTTTTAAGTACTGGTATTCTGCTCTAGAACCAAAAAAGACCCAGCACAGGCAGAATGCTGTGGTTGTTGAAGTCAATGTATTTTGAATTAGCAGGTTTCATTGAACTTTATTCAGGTTCATTCACTAATGATATTCATGGAATTCTTGGAATTGATTCGGTAAAATAAAATCATTCAGATTTACCCTAAAAATAAGACCTGATGTGGAGCTTGTAGACATCTTGAAAGCAATTTGAATTTTCTGTACGCTTTGAGTCTCACTAGATACATAAACTTTTTTTTAAAAGTTTTGGGTATCTGTAATGAAAACTTTTCTTTTGTAGCTCAAACTAAACTAGATTTCCATTCCCTCCATTTTGAAAAACATATTTTTTTTTTCAGTTTTGCTAGAAATTTCCATGGTAATAGAATCGTTTTTAAGAGCTTTTGTGACTTGAAACATCCACTCTGAAACAGAAGAACTGCATAGATGTACAGTGAGAGTACATTGAGACTGCCCAGGAGCTGCTGAAGCAGTCCAGTCAAGTAGATTCCCCATGGTTTCTTTCCTTCTATCTGCTTAGTGTCCACTGCATGACTTCTGTAAAACTGTGCTTTTCTTCTCTCTCCCATCATCTAGTGGATCTTCCAGGTGGACACAGAATTCTGCCCGAGCTCCTCTCAGCTGGAATACCAGCTTTCATCTCTCAGCTGGGTAACTACAGCACACAGCAGCAGTTCAAGTGTATATGAAAAAAATCTCCCCTGCAGGTTTTGAACAGTTCGAACTTCAAACTCTGCTTGTGATACATATTTATTTGCCTGCTTTAAAAAAAAATTGAGAATGACTTTTTATGAACTGCTTTAACTACGCAGACATATCCTCCAAAACATTAATGTTCTCCAATGTAGATATGAAATTCTGATGCCATATTAATAATTCAGTGTGACAGATGGATTAACTGGGGGGCAAAACATTTCTAGGGGACTAAGTAGGGGGTACAACATTCCTAAACTTTCATCTGCTTGACTTTGGAGCTTTGACAAAAACCATTGCTGAATATTTGTGTAGTCTGTACATGTGAGTCTGTAAACAATTCTGTGTGTTGATCGAGTAACCTATACATTAGACTAAGAGCTTGCTATTGCTTCTCTATAAAATATAATCTCCTTAAGGTAACTAATAAATTACTGTAGTTGAACAAGTAGCTAACTTAAGTCTAGTAGTTCATTAGATGGATAGGTAAAATTGTTCCTGGAGCCTGCAGTAACATAGGTCATCAGCATAAACATTATAAATCAAAGCATGTTACCAGTGTCTGATGGAGTGCTGTATCGGTATTAAACAGCTTGATGAATACTTACAGAATGCTGTAGTGCTGTCTCCAAGTCTACCCCCAACAGCTTTCCTTAAGCAACTTTTTCCTTGCCTTACAGCAGACATAGAATATTTGACTCTTTTATTTGTATAAAATATTTTCCTTTCTTATACCTCATTTTACTAGCAGCTATTCCACGTTGGGCATAAATAGAATAATCTTTTCTACCAATAATCTTACAAATTGCTTTAGAATGCCGCACTTCACTGTGTGGCGACACTTGTACTCTGAGCTGCTGCAAAACCTCATTTTATGAAACAGAACCCCTGTCATTTACATGGCTAGAAAGTGAATACTACATTCACAGCTTGTACAGAATCTGACAGTTCAACACTAAACCAAATTATTTGGAAGGTCAACTCTCTTCTTCATTGACCTTGATATTAATAATGTTTGTGCCCTGGAATGTAAATGACACACGTTACCAAGGTCCTTCTCCATCAAAATAAATTAACAGCTTTTTAATTTACCTATCTATGAACTCTGGTTATTTTCAAACATGTAATTTCAGTCTACCTAAATCAATTTAACCAGGGACAAGGCTAGGATGTGACTCATTTGCTTCATGCCAGTGGGTAGCATTATGCTGCTAAAGGAAGAAATTCTGACTGATTTGTGTACCTGAGAACCTTCTTGGCTGTTTCCAGTGGACAGAACTTCCACAGCAGCTAATGTCTGAGTGTGGGATCCAGTGAGTGAAAAAGATCTTATCTGAGGGAGATGTACACGCTATTCATGCTCAAAGCTATTGGAACAATTTCTTCCAATAATTTTTCCTTTAGCCCCAAGAGATTCTTTATTTCTGATGTAGCTTTACATTGTAATGGCAGGAGGAACCCTAATTATGAGATGTAGGTAATTGTAGAAATAAGATGGCAATATAAACAAGTGTTCCTCAGTTGCCAACAGATTAAGAAATTCATTTACATGAAGTTAGTACAGAGTCAAACTGATACCTATTCTTACTGCTTGGCTCTACAGAGAGCAAGTTAAGAGGGATTCTGTAATTCTGAGATGGAAGGCAGTCAGCACTTCTTGTAAAGAGTTTTCAGGCTTTCAGTTAGGAAAATTATTCTTGTCTTTACCTTGCTCTGTTCCTTCTTTCATGGCAGTGAGCTGGAATCCTAGCCTGAAAAAAATTACCATTTCCATGTTTGGCATCGTAAGTCAAGCTTTCCTTACATACATTACAGTATATATATAACAGCAAAACAGTAGCTAGGGCTGGAACATAACTATGCTATAAGGTGCAAAAATGCCTAGCAAAACATTGCTTTTATTTTTTGTAATCCAGTGTTGCCAAAATCAGAGGTTATGTATTACAAGATCTGCGTTCTTAACTGTATGCTCAAGTGAACAGTTCTTCTTGTGTCCACTAGTTTTTCAATACAATGTGTGTCGCTTTTTGCAAGCTTGGAAATGGAAATCAGCATGGTCATATCTGAAAGGATAGGCTAGACCATTAGGAAAAGCTATTTTATTTATGTGTTTTTGAATAGATTTTTGATTCATGTCCTTTTATTAAGTAAATTCTTGAGAAAGAATACTGTGAGGCTCCTAGATGGGAAGCAAGAACAAATATAAATGCAAGTGCTCTTGAACTCAAGCAAAGAAAATTGAGTGATACTTTGGGATGTCTTGAGACTAATGAATATGAACTGCACTTGATTTTAAGACATATGTGATATTATAATCCAACCATGACCCTCAATGAAAGACTGGTTAATGTGCAGCATGGGTTATGTTGTTCACTTTTCATTTTGAAGGTCCAGAGGCAAAAAGTAGTTATATGTCTTGGTGGGTTTGATTCTGTTCCCTACCACATACTGCATGTCACAAAAAAGAGAAATGTTTGTATTGTCACTGTTACACAGGGTCAGTTTAATGTGAACATGACCTCTAACTAGAGAAGTATGTTTGCAGACTTAAAAATGCTCCACAGTGTTAGTTCTGCCTCACATATCCCCTTGTAGTGTACCTCTACAGCCTGTTGGCCTGCTCTAGTCACTCAAAATTGCAGGTTGGTTATAATCTTTATGTCCAAGATAGATAGTAGTTACCTGGAGCTAACAACATCAGTCTCAAAGTACCATGTCTGTTAAAGGAATTTTGTGCTTTCAAAGAGTTGTTCTATCAGGGTGATAAATACTTCTCACCCATACTAAAATCTATTGCTTGATTTAAAAAACACCAAAACAAATCAAACCCATATATTACTATATATCTGCTGTGATTTTCAAAAGGTCTAGTGGTTCATGATGATGTTCTTTTTCATGTGCAAATATAAACCAGCGTTTTTTTTTCTGCTGGAGAAGAGTGCTTAATACTCTGAAATCAGGCATTTTTCAGTAATTTAAGAATATAAAACTGAACCGTGAGAAATGCAAAATCATTTGTCATCACTTATGGTTACTGTATGGAGAACTGAACCACTGGCAGTGACAACAGTAGATATGAACTATGAACATTTCTGGGTTTGTAGATTGATGTCACTGACCAGAAGTCTTGCAATTATGAACTAGGATTTTGAAGCATCCACACTTCTACATTGCAGTAGCTGAGACACATTCTCAGTAATATAATCATAGGGAAGAAGTACTGGAACTAGAAGTTGCCTCATTCTTGCCTAGAATTTGACAACAATGAGTCAGAAAACCAGAAGAGATCAGGAGGTCAGAGAGCAGGGGGAAAAATAACAGAATTAAACTGAAGGAAATAATTGGGCGACGGGTTGGAAACAGGACAGAAGATTCAAAAAAGACAACTGTATTTTGCAGCATTGTGAGGGGCTGAAAATTAGAGACAAAGTGATATGGAATAGGTTAAGGAATAAGAGTTTACGAAGGATTTGACTTGGGAGGAGGAGAAAGGAAAGCAAATGGAAGAAGAAAAGTCAAGAGAAGGTAGGAAGAAGACAGAAAAGACCCAAAGAGATGGATGACTCCTGTTGAACTGATTGAAGAAGTTGATATATCCTATGACAGCAGAAGAGGTGGAGGTGAAGTGGAAACTATATGTAAGTAGAAGGTGTGATATTCATTAGGCCTGGAAAATAATTGCTTCTTGGCCAGGACAGGAACTGAGCTGAAAGAGGACAGAACAGACCTGTAGTAAAAGAAATTGATTTGGTCCCAGCTTTTCACCCAAGGGCATTCAGACTGAACAGAAATAGGAAATGGATTTTGGAGGTTAAAGGTCAGGAGAAGAATGGAGGGGGAGGAGGAATTGCAAAATATATGTTCATTGAGCTGAAAATAGCTCTATATTGTTTTAAAAGGAATCTCATATTTCATGAAATCCATCAGCTTTGTCCTGACCTCAAAACATAAATCTCTTGTAAAAACTGACCTATCAGAGAACTAACGGGCGCTCTACTTTTTGCAGACTACAGATGTCCTTTCAGTCCTTGAGCAGTGTTGTCAGTGCTATTAACACACTTACCTAAAAGCGTTCATTTTCAACAAAATCATAATAAAAGTAACTTTCCAAGCTTCCTTTAAAAAAAAAAGTTCCAAAGTAGTTAAAACCAATATTTTTTTCTATCATAATGTATACAAACTTCTGTTTCTTAAAAATAAAGAAAATTAATAGCTAAAGAGAGCATACATCTTACATTTTTCTGTCATGAAACTCTGTAATGTGCAAGCCGAAGTATCCAAAGAAAATGGAAGGTCTTTGGGCAATTGATAGACAACAAGGAGGATGATCACCTAACAGAATGTGTTCTTGCTATGGCATTGACAAAGACTCTACATTGTGAACCAGCCTTGCTTGTACAAGGAGAATATACAAACCTAAACCAGAAGGACAATCCTTACTTCCAACAACTTTTCAGGTAATAGGTTAAATGTGAAACATTCCTCAGGCTTTAAGATTTATGGTACTTCTTATATAGTAGGTAGCTAGAGAATTAAACCATACAAGATTGTCTAAAGCAATGTCTGCTTTCAAATAACAGTAAATTTTTTAAATGTTCCATTTTAAAAAATTCTCAGGGAATCAGTGTCAGCATTACAAATGTACTTCCGTGGTATAGGAAAAGACATGCTGCAAGAACTGGATGGAGGAGCTGTTTTATATTAAACACATTCTTTTTTTCCTTAAACTTAAATGCTCTAGTTGTCAATGCAGTAATTTTTAAATCATTGAAGATTACATTTTTTCACTATCAGTTTGCGCAGCTCAGCAAAATATCCCCATCAAAATTAGTTACTTGAAATGCTTTTATGTATTTGAATATTTACAGTTTTCATTATAGAATGTCCTTTTTTACTTAGAAAGGAGGAAGAAATGACCTGATAGCAAAGCCAGCCTAACTTTTTTTTCCTAACAGAACTGATTTGTCAAATCTGATCTGCTAAGGTTGAAATGAGTTTTAATAAATTCTAATATTCTTATTGGCTTCCCTTGTATAGGGTGAGTTTCTTTCACATTTGGAATCTCTGCTTCCTTCTTTAATTCTGGAATAGAGGAACCATTTTAAACTTCTTTCAGTCTCTTCCCCCAATCATCAAGACAAATGTGAAGCAGTAGCATTTGTGAAATAGAAGTTATTTACTAGCAATGCAGTTTTATAGGGTTTCCTCAAATTTGGTTACTGGTCTACAGTTAAGAGTTTATCTATAGGTGAAGAAAGGGTTGACAGGTAGGTTTTTTTCCTTGAAGATTTGAATTTAAGTATAAGAAGACATAAGATGTATCTTATATAAGAAGATATAAGATAGAATCAAGGAATCATAGAATGGTTTGGGTTGGAAGGGACCCTTAAAGACCATCCCGTTCCCACCCCCCTGCCATGGGCAGGGACACCTTCCCCCAGCCCAGGTTGCTCCAAGCCCCATCCAGCCTGGCCTTGGGCACTGCCCGGGATGGGGCAGCCACAGCCTCTCTGGGCAACCTGGGCCAGGGCCTCACCGCCCTCGCAGGGAAGAACTTCTTCCTCACATCTAATCTAAATCTACCCTTGTTCAGTTTAAAGCCATTACCCCTTGACCTATCACTATATGCCCTTGTAGAAAGTCCCTCTCTGGCTTTCTTGTCAGCCCCTGTAGGTACTGGCAGGCCTCTATAAGGTCTCCCCAGAGCCGTCTCTTCTCTGGGCTGAACAACCCCAACTCTCCCAGCCTGTCTTTGTAGGAGAGGTACTCCAGCCCCTGATCATCTTTGTGGCCCTCCTCTGGACCTGCTTGAACAGGCCCATGGCTTTATTACATTGGGGGCCCAAGAGGTGATCATAGTACTCCAGGTGGATAGATAAGAAGATTCAAATGTAAGTGTATGCACCTGTATTATTTACTTGTCTTTTATAACTCAAGTACTTTCCTATTAATACATCAGATACTTTTCTTTTGCTGATGTTAATTTCAATGACAAAGAACTATGGATAGTTCTCAAATAAGGTAATATATTGTGGGTGGAGATAATTTAGAGGTGAAGGATGACACAAAGCCATTGAGGGTATTGGAATCTGCCCTGTAATACTTGTTTTATTTTTAAATATATACCCAAATTTAATTATAATTGGCTTGAGAAAGTGGAAGACAAAGACTGTTTTAAGAAAAGCCCAGTTAAGTTTTTTTTCTTTCAAAAGATTAATTGTTCCAGAACATTTTAAAATGTAACTTTTGACAACATGGGATCATTTATTTTTGGAGTTACATGCTAGTTGAGAGGAGTGTCTGCTTACAATTTTAACATTTTGAAAAAAGAGAAAGCTAATCTCTAATCTAAGAGCACTTATTTCTATCTATATAATCCTTAGAGACCAATAGCAAGACATTTTATTCAATCTGAGATATCAAGGAACATAACCAAAACTTAGCAGTGAAACGATATGGTAATCCTAAGAGGTACATAAAGAGTACTGACAAGGTGAACAATAACTTGTTCAGAATTTCTCTCTAAGGAAGATCCAGATGATATGGCCTCTGCTGCATACTGGAGTTACACAAATTCTAGCATTTGGTTTTTTTTGACTCTTACTGACATACTGGGAATGGAATTAATTTCAAGATGAGGCAAAAGCATACAGAAACTAATGTGTTTGTCTTGTGTGAAAACTATGTCTGGTGGTGCAAGATAATAATACTTGAGATAGATTACCTGTCTCAGGGCATGCTTGGTCTGTGTACAGAATTAAAATAACATGCAGCTATCAAAAATCAAAACTGTAAGCATCCCTGAGTAGAACAACAAAGCATAATTAGAATGCTGTGATTTTAGGGTTGATTTGTAGTCAGAAGGCTTCTGGGTCTTTTCCACCAAATTTTACTGCTATGGCTCTCTTGTAGCCTGACTGTGAGTGCTGTTCATTGATTCAGTTATACAAACGTATGTTTAACTTTAAGTACAGAAGTAGTCTCAGAGGTTTTCAGACTACTAAAACTACTTGAGTATGTGCTTAAGCATCTTGCTGAGTGTCTTTACCTCTCCA
The DNA here is from genome assembly GCA_026212715.1 of Elanus axillaris. Taxonomy (NCBI): domain Eukaryota; kingdom Metazoa; phylum Chordata; class Aves; order Accipitriformes; family Accipitridae; genus Elanus; species Elanus axillaris. The sequence continues at coordinate 6,333,107 of JANZLQ010000065.1, forward strand.
CAAGCTATAGCTGTTGTTTAGGGAATTTGGCATCTCACAGGAAGATGCCCTCTGATCACATTAAACGGACTAAATATACAGCAAATAGCTGGTTTTTGATCTGGTGGGAAGCATGTATGTTTAGAACTGAGCAGTGAATGAAGTTAACCTGCCAAATGTAAAGCCAGCAAACCAAACATTTAGTTTACTAGCTCCTTGTAAAAATCAGGAGGAATATTACCTAGGGAAAGGAATAAAGAAAGCCAGAGTGAGACACAAAGGAAGCTTTGGGATACAGTGTTCTGCTGTATGAAAGCTGCACAGACTAGTTTTACTTATCCATGGTGGAATCTGTTGAAGCAACACCTGCCCTCTAATTTCCACTGATCTGAATAAAAACTCACAAAAGCTATGCGATCACTGTAGAAGGGCAAAGCTAATAAAACCAGGTCTGTTTCCCTTCCACCCCGCAAATAGTAGAAAAATACAGTAGAAAAAGTAGAAAAGTCCTGCCCCGTCACGCTACCCGATGCTGTGGGTATTTTCACCTAACAAATTCTTCTGTTACTGCTAAGCCTTACGACATTTGGGTGTTCTTGAGCTCTCCTACATCCTTACAGTGTCTTAGAGATTTATGTAGCTTTTGGCTTCTTCCATGAAAAGTGTCAAGTTGTTTCAGGGTAGTAGGGTGTGTTCTGCAACTTCTTGCCTTGGCAATGTGCAGACTCTTCAAGGCCATTCTAACCTAAGGGTTTTTCTAGGGTTGTGTGTGATTGCAGAGGGCTGCACTTGGTGACCAGGGTGATCCCATCTCTCGGATGGCTCATTTCCTTGTTCTGGTAGAGTTCCTTGATAGGTATTGGAAGTCCTGGGACTTTCTCATTTCATTCTTTGTCATTTCAAAGCAGTACTGATATCTTAGGGTTGGTCATGTAGGAAATTGTAAAAATACACAGAATTGTTTGGCTTTGCTTTAAACAAGGTAGGTTGAACTAAGCAGGAAGATGAATTAGGCTGTCCCAGCCAAAAAATGTCAGATCCTTTACTTTTTGTAGTAATCCTGCTACTTTGATTCTCAGGTAGAAGGTTTTTTCCATGCTCTACCAAAAATTTCAGACCAGGTCAGTCTTCAGTACTAAGGACCAGCTCAGACCACCAGCCTGGCCAGCTCAGGGCTATCCCTGGAGCCCGCAGAGGCTGAAATCCTTCCTGCAAGGTTCTTGACCCAGCTGAACTTGACTCTGTTTTGTCTTGCCTTCTTAATCTTAAGACAATATGTGCCCTTTGTCACCCTCCTTCAAGGGGAAATCCCAACATCCTTGATAGGTTTAGCGGGACTGCCATCTCCAATGGAGGGCTGTTACCTTCAGGCAGAAAACCATGCTATATGGTATCCAAGTTTGAGTAGATCCAACTCATGTTTCTCTGCATAGTATTCCCTCATGGATATACTCTCTTGATAAACAGGCAATAACTGACAGATGATAATTTAAGTTGATTCTGGCTCCTTCATTATTTGAGGTGAGTTAGCCACTTTATTCTGGGTACTGTAATGGAAAAAAATTAGGAAGCTATTATTTGTATTTATTAGGTTAAATAAAAAAATTCAGACGTGAAGTTTTCTATTGATGTGTGGAAGACTAGTGTAAGTAAAGTGCTGTTTTTACTAAACAGGCTTGTGGTACAGAATATGCCAAATCAATATATTTAGTGGACATCCAAAAGAGATGTTCCCATAATCCTGCAGCACAACCTTTTGCCTCCTGCCAAGATAATTATCACTATCAATGACAATATCTTTCAGTCTCTATTTTAGTTACATTGCTTAAGACTTCAGAAGGCATCCAGGCAGAATAAAGACCCAGAACCCTGTTAAAGAATGTCTCTCACTCAGTCTCTGTATGCCGTATCCATGCTGGAGCACACCATCTCCTTTTGTTACTCTTGTGCCATAAATTATATATATATAATAATTATAATTTATATAATTTATAATATATATAATTATATATAGCGTTTGTTACAGTTGTTATTTCAGAATGGTACACTGACCTAACTGAAGTTTTTCACACAGTTTGAGTGTCAAAGGCCTCACTGGTTTTGCACAGAGTGATATAAATCCGTAACTGCTACCATGGAGGCGTCTAAATTGGGATCATGTCTCCTCTTCCCTTTTGTAATGTAAGACTCTGTGGCCAGTGTTGTCTTAGATATGGGTGATCCTTTGACAATATATATTTTGTGATGTACTGTCACATGACATTGTATTCTAAAGACTATACCTTAATAGATAGTCAGAAATGACAACAATTAGATTTTTAATGTGTTGTTTATTCACACATTCAGTTTTATATCCACATGGGTATGACTGCACTGTATTATCCAAAGAAAATATTCCTGCCTCAATCTTTAAATCATATAAAGTATATAATTTATGTCTGTCATAAGCATATGTATGGCCTTTATCCAGTTATTGTTTGGTGCAATTTAGAATTGTTACTGAATTCACTTTATTATGTTTAAGCAATCCAGCAAGTACTGTGGACTGATAGAAAATACTGTTAACAATGTTGCAGTCCTTTGGCCCTGTACTCCTACTTCATCTTTCTTTAAACCACTTCATTTAAGAGCGCATTTACTTTTTGGTTGAATAATTCCTATGCTGTTGAAGAGATACTGCTCTGGGGATTTAGTAGGATAAATGTAGTATTAGTAGTAGAGGCAGGTGAACCACATTAAAAATATTATCAAACATGCTGTTTTGTTGTAATAGAGCCTTGCCCAGGGAGTCAAATGTGATGAGCCCTCTACAGATAAATAGTGAGAGGCACTTGTAGCTTCAAAGAATTCTGTAAAACAAGATTGTGAAAAAATGAAGAGAGGGATAAAAATTCTCCTGTTTATAATGCCCTATAAAAACAATCTTAAGGCATTAGGACCAAAGGAATATATAGACTGTCCTGTAATTTAATTCTGGAAGTCAAAGTCCCAGAGATGCAAACATGCAGTACCCCTAGCAAACACATTAGTAATGCATAGGTGAGATTTTTAAAAACACTCAGGGTTGCCTTGATTCTCTCCTACTGAAGTCAGCATTTTTGTTGACATAAGCTAAGACCTAGTCCTATAGTCTGATCTTTATAAGTACTGCAGGAAACTTAAAAGTGGCAGCGTTTATTCAAAATACTACAGACTTTAATTCTCCAAGCTCCTTCGTGAGTTGGATATTATTGTCTCTGCATTATTACTAGAGAAACTGAACAATGATGTAAACATGGTATCAGAGAAAGTCTGAGATGAATCCAGGATTACAGCTTGTGATGGGTTGACCATGGCTGGATGCCAGGTGCCCACCAAGTCGTTCTATCACTCCCCCCCTCTTCGCTAGACAGA
>JANZLQ010000065.1:6336578-6360662 GCA_026212715.1 Elanus axillaris
TCCAGCAGCTTCTCACAGAAGCCACCCCTGTAACCCCCCCCACTACCAAAACCTTGCCACAGAAACCCAATACACAGCTCTAGAGTTCTTGACTTCGAACCCTTTATTAGCTCGAGTAATTCCACTTACCTCCACAATAATAGTTTAGTATTCACTGAGGGGAAAGGTGAAAACTGTAAAGTAAGTATTTAGTTCAACTAGTCCTCAGTTCAACTAATGTAAAATGATTTCCGCTACCTACTTTCTTGTGCTTTTCCTAGTCCAGTTTTAAATTTCATGCATTGCTGAACTTTACTACTTCCCTTAAAATACTTAAAGCAAAAGAAGGGGGTTTTGATATACAGTCAGTGCTTTCTTTCCCTGTTCTATGCTGTTATTCTTGCTTAAAGTGCTGGTTGTGTGCCAAATACTGTCCAAACTTCAATCTTGCAGATAATTTCTACTCTCTTTTCAGACTTTTATTTTTTTAACACTACCTGCCTGCCTCATTTCTTCAAAATCTATCATCTGAGGGTCTGCTTTGCTTTTCTTAACATTTTCAGTGATCTGTTCAAAATGGTTTACTACTCATATTTGCAAAGCAAAAAATGAAAGCAGTTGTATATTTCTCAACACGCCAAGATGAGAGTATTATCTGTAATATGCATGGAAGATAGCAGTTGAAAGACAAAAAATCACATTGGTCTCTTTTGTTGTTACATCTCGTTGCAAACTCATATTTATGAGAGAGCACTGAGTAAATTACAAGACAGTAGATCTGGATTTCATGTGAAGCAGGAATTGCTTTGCAGTTAGGGTAACTTAACCTCTCTGCTCCTTTTTTAGCTATTCTTAGGGGTGTTGCAAGATTCAGTATAAAAGTTCTTTAAAGAAGTTTCTTACTCTATGCTCAAAGGAACTGTTCAGGTGCAGAGAAAGGCAATCATCAGCTCTGTTTGATGCCTATTTTACTTTAAGGAGAAGGTGGAGAAGAAGGAGAGACAGCACATAGGGAAGGAGCAAATGAAACCAGGGCCAGGGGAGGAGACATTTATCTTCTTTGGTATTTAACTTCTCTCTGACTCTTACTGGTTTCTAATATTATACAGACTCACTGTCTTGAATTTTCCAATATATGGACTGAGCTTTAAGAAAATAGTTAACAGAGGTGCTTGATTTATTGATGTATATCCATGTACCTGAATGCACCCCTAATATTCCTGTTTTAAGCTGTCAGGTTGTTCTGTTCATAAAGCAGCATTTCACATTGCATCCTAAAATCTCCATGTATCACAGAGCTTTGCTGAAAACTGACGCTGCTGTGGATTGTGTTATTGTATTCTAAGGGAATTAATTTTGCCGAAGAGCCCACACTTCAGTTATTCTTGAGACAGGACTGTAACCTTATAGGCAAAATGCTGATTTTTGTCAAAAGGAAAAGAAACTGACAGTCAGCTTTGCCAGAGTATGTTGAACATGCATATTTAATGTCACTGCAAAGCATAGATTAGAAAATTGTCTGCATACTTCATAAGTGATAGTAGAAATTGATTAAAGCAATTGATTGTACCCTGTGCAAGGAAGTATTTACGGTCATTACATTAATGCCAAAAAGCACCTGTCAGCTTCAGAAAGGGCATCTGCTGATTTGTTGACAGGCAATTTCAAGTTCTCTTTTTACGGCAACTTATATTAAGGGCTTCCTTGAACTAGATGATCTTTAACTGATACTTCCTTTTTGCCAGATGCTGGAATGCAATATTAGATACATCATGTGGTGTTTTCTTGATTTGTTTAAAATCCATGCTGAGAGATGCTGAAGCAATCATTCTGCATAGCGATGTCTTATGCTGTCCCTTCCTATCCAAGAATGCAATTATGCTCTCATCTGATTGTTTACCCAAGCTACATTTACATGTACCTTCCTACTCACAGTGTATTCCCTTACAATTGCTTTGTTTAAAACAAACTACACCAAAAAAAACCCCAAAACTTAAAGCATGTTTAGTGGGACCTGCTAAACTCTGCATTGAAGCAGAAAACTTCAGTGTTAAGCAGCTTCCCTCTTTTGGGATTGATGTGAGGTCTGTGCCATTACAGCAGTTTGATATAGAAGGAAGAAAGGGAAATAAATCCCCCTCCAGAGCTAAGCTGACTACAGAATTGAGGATGGAACTGCAGGAACTGGACAAAGGGACTAGAAGAAGTCTCATAACCTAACTGCAGTGCTACTCCCCCAAATTAGTCTAGCATAAGTTTGCCTTCTCTAGACCCCTCCTTAAATGTCTAATACAGCCTGTTCTAAGAATATATTGCAGTATTAGGTGTTCAGTGGCCAGGCGTGCTTTGTCAGTTAGAAAAATAGATGAGGCACATTTTGGACAATGATGTTCTGTGTTGAGGTAGAGTATGTCCCTGCCTCAAGATGATTCAGACATTTGTTATGTTCTCTAACTTTCTGCTTCTGCCTCTTCTGGGCCATGGGTAGTACAGATTGCTTTTGTTTTATAGTCTTAGCTAATGTGTTTGCAAATTGCAATGAAAGAATCTCAGAAAATTATGCTATACATCAGCTGAGACAGAACACATGGTTTTTCCCTTCAAACTGCTCCAGTATGCTATTTGAGTGCAAATCAGTAGTTTTTATGAAGTGGCTGAAGTTTGGTCTGAACAAGCTTTATTTCAGAGAATCTAATAATCAAAAATTGAACAGGTTTCCTCAAGATGGATAGGAGGATTAAATTAAAGGGTGGTTTATGTTAACATTTGGCTCTACAAAGTGGGAGAAGTATTGCTATGTGGAATACTTAGCTTCATTAGCAAAAGTAGCCCAATTAAAATATTTGCCATATGGGTTTTTTAGGGATTTCAAATAGACCTTTCTTGAATTTTCCTTGATTCAGAGATGCTAACATTAAATGTGACACATGTGGATGGTAATTACAAGGTAATTATTTGATTTTCACTAAATAGACATTTCCATTAGATTCCTTCTGGCAATATCTAGCTGAGGAAGTTGATTTTATAGCCAAATACAATATCAACATGTCTTTTCTTTACTCAACTATGTAAGGAACAATAATGATAACTACCTCTTTTAATGTTCCTAGCCATCTGTACCTCGACACTCTGCAATGTCTGATGTGCTATGTTTTGATTAGGCTATCAGATTTGCTGAATGTGGACTTGATGCTTCCTTTTTTCTCTTTATGGAGACTTGCAAAACCACCACTTGTCTTTTATCCTGCTTTTTGTAATAATATCTTTGCATGTAATCTGCAAGGATTGGCTGTTAAGCTCTTCTGGCACAGCCCAGGGTGACACCTGTGATTAAAAGGTCTGACAGAATTCCCCCATCTCTAGGTTTTTTGCTTGTAGTTTCAAGATGAAAAAAGTCATGATGCTTCAAAGTTTCATCTCTAGGATTGCAAAATCAGATGCATTTGTCAGATATGTGTGTATGCTGTGTAAAGAAATGTTTTAAGGTACTGAAATGGTATCTCTAGATGATGTTATACAATTATGAATTTAGACCCAAATCCCAGCAGCAATAGGCTAGTTAAAACTTTCACTGTGTTTCCATAACTGTGGAGATGAAATTTACTTTAGAACCCAGCCCTACCCAATTTGTTGACCGGGGAAGGAAGCCAAGGTTGCCAGGTATTATGTTACTATGTGCCACTAATTATGGAAAGTAGCATGACTTAGCTACACTACGCTGAGACATCACCTGTGCTTGGTTAAGCACTCTGATGAGTAAATTCCTCCCTTGCACAGCCAGCCGGGCTGATGACGATTTATCTCAGGAGTGAGAGACATTTCTGCTGAAGTGTGCAGCTACTGCTGAGTTGGCTTTGCAGCTTCTGAGAATCAAGGTAGCGTTTGCAACCGTGACCCCTTACATACCCACCCAGTACTTTTCACAGGCTGTTGTCATTTGTCACTCAAGGTTCACTCTTGTCATTTAAGTTACATGTTTCTTCAGCAAGTTGTGCCTGACTGTAAACTCCAGTTTGCGTTGCTCTTGGGATTCATGTATTTTATACCCAGACACTGCTTCTGTCTGCTATTTCTTTGTTTGGTTTGGTTTATTTGTTGGTGTCTGTGTGATTGCTCCTCTGTGTCTAGGCAAAAGGAAAAACACTGAAGAACCAGATAGATCTACTGACTGGTCATCTCATTACTTGTGTTTGAGGACCAGTGATACTGATCAGTGCATCCCTTTTTTACTTCTGTAATGGTGCTATATACTGCCCCTTCCAGGAGACACTGCTGTCTCCTACAATGACAGTCACTGAAAAAATAAAATTCTGGACAGTACTAAATAAGAAAGACACTTGACAGTGTCAGGAGTAGACTGTGACAAATGTGACGAATGTGACAACTGTGACTATAACAGTTTTACAAAAACTGGTCTGTTCAGTTCTCTAATTTTCAGCAGCATCTCTACAAATCCTGTTATTTTCATGCTAATCCATTTAAATTTTTGTTTCTTTAGATCTTTGCACTATAGAACCGTAACTTATCAAAATGCAATTTTTAACAGTTGCTTAAGGTTTTTTTTACTAACTGTAAGGAGGGCTAATATTCTAATATGCTGAGGAAGACAAATAACATAGTACAAGATGAATTCATTTTTTTCCAGCAGACTTTGTGATGTTTATACAACAGACTTATAATAGTAATCCATTCTTGTGACAAATGTATCAAAGACAAAAATAGCACAGTTAATTTTTTAACACAAATAATTAGAAGGCTGCAAACATTTTTGGATTTTTAACTAATTGCTCATGATTTTGACATCCTAATTGCCTAGCCATAAAGTTGTAAAGTATTTCCACTGATGATGGTGTAACTGCTTGCTGTTTCTTATGATAAAGTTAATTTAATGCTAAACCATAGTAGAGTGATTAGAAATATTTTTTTTGGTAAATTAATTAATGACATATTATATGTTGTAACTGGAAAGAAATCTTTAAAATCTTCAAGTATGGGTACTTTATTTAGTGATCCTATTATGAATAAATTCTAGTACCAGTACAAAAGATCAGTGCTTTCCAGTTTGGCCATTAATTTTGAGCTTTTCATTCTTTGCTGCTGCTGACCACAGAAGGGTACAATGTATCATGTCTTCTTGTAAAGAAAACTGTTCATTTAAGTTGATGACATTGCATTCTCTTACTAATTCAAAATGTGGTTCAACAAGAAGGAAAAGCCTACTGTGACCATGAGAGTAGTGAAATTTCACATGAAAGTTCAAAACAATACTCTTGGGATATGAAGCCCCCAGATAGTTAGAGAAAGGTGAAAGGGAACAGTGAACAGTTGGAGTACACAAAGGATACTGCATGGTGGGTGCAGAGCAAGCAACGTTAAAATGAATGAGATCATGGATAGCTGCTTCGGAAATTGATGTACTTGCTTTTATAGGATTTGTTTTGCTGCTTACCAGAAATCTGAGCGGTATGTAGGCTTTTACTTCTTGGATTAGTAAAGGAAGGGGTAGGCAGTAACTTGGTTTTGTCTCTATTTAGACTTAGTAGACTTTCATATTTCTTTTTAATAATTTTCTTTAGGAGGACTAAAACAGCAGCATGAATAAAACTTATGATATATTAGAGAAAATGTGGGCTAACATTATACCAATGGTGAATTGTCATCTTTTAGTGTACATATCCAGATGAATCTCAGAATAAGTCTGTTTAGGATTTTCTCTTACTTTAAAAAGTGATCTTTGAAGGGATGCATTTAAATGGCCAGCAAATATTGAAGTTGTTCCACTGTAAGTCTCTTTAGTGTAATTTAGAAAGGTTATTAGAACAACTCATCCATAGATTACATCGCTTAATCTGCTGAGGTGCCGATACTCAGTATCAGGTTTTATGGGTGAATTGCTTGCCCACGTTAGTGCATTTTTGTAAAGCAGAATTGAGAAATAAATTTAAAAAAACCCTCACACCAAACTTCCAGAACAAAAAGATCAGCAGCGTTATGTAACGTATAATCACTTCCTGCAGTGGATATTGCAGGAAGTTCTTTCGTCTTGTGATAAAAGCAATTAGATTTTAAATCTCCAAACAGTGGAATGCAGCCGAGTGTGTATCGAAAGTACTGAAGTTCTTCAAAGTGTTCACAGTTAGATAGCATGTATTAGTTCCATAAAATACACCAGCTATTGATGTAAAGATCTATGTTATCTTTCTAGGAAGGATTTGGGAGACTGATTAAAAACCTTCACTGTGCTTCTAAATAAATCTTGGTCTATAGCTGTAACACGCAACCTAAATATGACTACTAAAACCAATTTTGCTGGGAACTATTTGCTTATAATTTCATATAATCCAAGAAATCTAGTCTAAATAGTGTTATGAAGCAACTCGTGGAGAACTGCATTTCCTTCTTCTGAAATGACTCAGAAAATAATAGTAGCTCTGTCTTTTGGTCTAGGAAAGCCTGAAAAGATTTGGAATTAAATTTGCTGAAATGCCATGTCAAGAGGGCTGTTTGTTTCAGCAGAAGCCTTGAAAACTTTCATTAAGAAAGTGAAGTTACACTCTGATGCATAAAGTTTTTAGAGCTTTTTGTTACTAATAAATGTTATCAGTATTCTCATGTCTTCATATTGACAAATGGAAAAATGTGGGCTTCATGTAAAGTTTGAAAATTCTACTGTTTTCTAAGAAAATGGCTAAGACGTACCCAGCAATCACAAAGCAGGAATGGCAAGCTATGCACTGTGAAGATTCTTCCCAGAGTAGCTCCACAGTTGCTACATGGCAGATGCAGCAGAGTGGTTGAAGTGTCCCTATATAGTGTGGACACATCCAGCTTGTCTACTTTAATGGTCTGTCATATGCAAAGCTTTCCTGGGAGTCTGTGCCACATTTGGTATACATCCACATCTCTGGCACATCTGACATCCTGTTTATACGGTAGGATTACAGTAGTTTCACTGTGAAATGGATGTTAGTAGAGGAAAAGCCATATATTTTCTGGATGGATACTGGGAGGAATGCTAGTGCTGCCAAAAATTCTGATAATCCCTTGGCATTCCTGTGTATGGCCAAGAGTTGTCATACAAAACAAAGTTCATTCAGGTACCCATTTGTGACTGTATTGTCACTGGCTGTATTATCACTGTTAATAGGTTTTCTTTCATGAAAGGAGAATCTTTTAGTGCCCAGTGATTCATATGATTGTTTATTGATCAGGAAGTTATGATACTGACCTAATTGTGGTTGATTGAAATATCAGAGTGGTCGGCTCTTTCAACATCAAGCCAAGCATGAAGATAAAGCAGAACCTGGAAAAGGCTGTTGATGAGCAACAGGAGATCTAAATGGACCAGAACTGAGAACCAAGGAGGACAGCGAGGCATGTTCTGGGAAGTGCTGGTAGGAGAAACAGAAGCTGAGAATGTGAGATGGTGCAGGGGCACGTGAGGAGCAGCTGGCACTTCCTGGGGGTTAGTAGCTACTCGTAGCCTGTGAATGAGTTGTGTGTAGGAGAAACACAGTATGTCAGATGGAGGTGTGGAGTATAAGCAAGAAAGACTAGCCAGTTTCCTCTGGAAAAAGGAGCACAGAGCCTCCATGGAGTTGAAACCCTTGGATTTTTAATCTGCTAAGAACTCAAATTTTGAGGAAGACACAAATGAGCAGCATCTTTGAACATTAGGCAGCACGTAACTAAATACAAGTGAACAGAGGCCAAAAAAAGCAGCTTCGTTGCTAATATTGTAAAAAGAAATCCCAGAGATAAATTCTGCTATAAGCAGAGTCCTTCACTGAGTAGAGAAAACCCTGGATCTGAAAACTGTATTCTACTTTAACCACATGGGTCCCAGGGTGGGGATGACCGAGCCACAGACTGAACGGGCAGAGGTAGCAGAGTCTAAACACTGTTTTAACCACTAGTGACCACAGTGACAGTGTATATGTATTCTGCTAAACTGTAGGCTGAAATATTTAAATATTGTATGTCAAGACCTAAAAATAGCTTGCAATCTAGTTACTATCTGCAAACTTAAATGGCTGTCCAAATGGCAGCCCCCTTATATAGTAGGTATTCTGTCTTTACATACAGTGCTGAATAAACGCTGAAGTGTATGAATGAGGATGGGAGAATTTCTCCTGCCCCACCAGGACGTGTGTGGTACAACCAGTGTTGTTTTTTTCATCCTGTTGCTCTAGATTTCTCTCTCATCTTAAAAAATGGCTCCTTGTTTTTGTTTATCTTTTCTCTTTCAGTTCCTGTTTCAGTAGTTGTTTTCTTTCCCTTCCAGCAGTATGCATCCATATGTATCTGTTTCCACAAACTGACTCCCTGTCCTGTTTTTTTTCTCCTAGTTTTGAGAGGACAGAGGATCTGGTAACAAGCTCTTACAGGCAGAAGTTTGCCGTATCTCTTCTCTGTACACTGACACCTAATGGCAGGCACACAGCTGAGAATATTTTTTTTTTTTTTTAAAGCCTTAGGTTATTTTAAAACCCTCTGGACTGTTGCAGCCCAAAATGTGAGTGTATTTTTGTGTGGCACTGTGTTAATCACATTCTGTATGCAGTCCAAGAGGCTTTCCAGGAAGGGGGGTCCATAGAAGTGCTTAGCTTTCCTACTACTATTTATTCCCTTATCAGACTTTTCATGAAATTTGCAATAAAAATGACAATAAATACTTTTATTTTCCTGATTTGCTTATTTGCTAGAGAACTTTTTATTCTGGATTTTGATTTACAGAATATCGGACTATTGAGCCTCCTTTCATTCATTATGCTGCAACTCACTTGTTTGTGCACAAACACCTCTACCATGATATGTGTACCTCTTTATCACATAATACATATATTGCTTTTTACTCTTCTGTAGTGTTCTCCGTCATTTCTTACTGGCTAGGAGACAGGGTGGTGGGTGTGAGGGGAAGAGTGGTATTGTCTAATATATGGTAACGTAGAGGAGTGCTCTTTAGGGGTTTTTTTGGTAGAGGTGTATTTAAAATTAGTTCCTCTTTTGTTATATTACAGGCCTGAATTCAGGCAGTAATGACCTCAATAGTGCCTGTTTTAATGTAATCCCTGCTTGCTGACTGCTGTTCCAAGAATAAAAATTTAAGCCAAAAGATTTAATGAAATCCTTTGGGATTAGTGCTCACTGGGCTGGGGAAATTGCATATCAACCTTTTCTCTGTACTCTAACCATACGGTTTGGTATTTGAATAGGAGGGTGTCCAAGAGAGACAACTCTGAGTTCATCAATAATTTACATTTTTGTTAGTTACAAACCTGGTGTTTGGGATTCTGTTGCCATAGCAATCCATCTGGGCCTGAACGGATAGTGTTTTAAGTGGTGGTTGTATAGGGATTCACAGTGTGTGCTTTAAATCCCTTCTAAACTAATCCTCAGATCTGTTCTGTGACTTATTTGAGGCTTCAACAAAATCAATGTTACTCACAGTAAAAAGTTGTATGCTGAGCAAATTAAGCCCATAAAGTATTGGAATATGCATATGATTAAGGACTGTAAAGTTCATAATGTATGACAATTTCTGTTTCAATATGTGAAGCAATTAATAAATGCACACAACTCAATTTTTTCAAAATACATTTAATTTGTTGCACATTATGCAACTAGAAATTATCCAGACTCTGTACTGGTTATTAGCTAATTTAAACTTCATAATCGAATGCTAGCCTCATTTTCGCAGATGTCAGTTCTATGTTTTACAGGATGTCAGTCTATTCATAATAATGTATAACTTCTACTTTCAATTATTCTGATTTTCTCTCTTATAAATAATTCTGAAGCAGAGAATAAAATTTGAAATTCCCATTTTCATTTCTAACACTACTTGAGTGGAGTTTTGAGGCTGCGCTGCTAAGTTCAGTAGGCTAAACATCACCTGCTTTTTGTTTGAAGTTTGGTTTTTATTTTCTTATTTTGCCACCCAAAATTTCAAAATGGTTTATGCAAAACCTCCCAGATATGCCACATAAAGGGATGCCCTCAGCTTTGAAAGATGATCAATAAACTCCTCAGAAAAGCTGGGCTAAGTTTCAGCTCTGTCAAACCCCAAACCCTCCTGAAACTGATTTCCAGAGCTTTTAGTTTTTAATAACAAAAATGTTGTCCAGTTGTGCTCTCAAACTGTCGCTAAACCATAATGACAATGTATTCACAGCTCTTGATTAGTCCAGAGTATAGAGATTCAGTTTGCAAAATTTTTCCTCAATGTTTGAAAGGAGAGAAAAATAGTCAAACAACAACCATATGCTCCACTAATGAGTGTTTAGCCCATAATCCTAACCAGACAAAAATTGTTGCTTCATGGAGTTTGTCAAAGATCATATGATTCTTCCTGGCTTTAAAAATAGTAAGAGAATAAAGAAACTGCAGATGGCCTAAAAGTTCTTGAGAAACCTTTAATTTCCATGCAACTTCCCTTCCATCTTTTGTATTAGGTTCACAATGAATAGCGAAGCATGTAATAGAAGGGGCTTATTTTTGCCATGATTCTGTGATGCTAAAAACGTTCTTTGTCACCTGCAATAAATGTAAATCTGCTCTGTTTCTGTATGAGTTAAAGAAGAGTTTCCTGAGAAAGACTGCAAAGAATCCCTTCCTTGCAGTGGAATAGGGCTTCATTTCATGAGCGAAGATAAGCATGTATTTTCTTAAATTCAGTGTGGCTGACTGAACTTTTTTTATTTTAGAGGTCCAGTTCTTCTACCCCAGTTTAATGGGACTATTTCCATAATTGGTTACCACTAAAGGTAACTGGGAACAGAGAGCTTAGAATTAACTAAAAAAGGCTTTTTTTTGATTGCTTTTCCATATTTTTATGACTAACTGAAGTAAAAGTTGCAGATCATTTACATGATTACTTATCCTAAAATTACATGCCCTAAAATATCTTCTGGAGATACCATTTGTTAAATATAGATTACGATTCAAAGAGGTATTACAAGATGTATTCAGGCATTTCAAAATGTGTTTCTGTTGATATTTCCAATGGTTTCATTAGGAAAAGTCTTCACTTGCAAATATTATTGAAATGAAAACGGAGCCTTGGAAGATACTAGCGGTATGACAGATGCTATTTGTAGCTCTGGAAATATAGTTGTCACTGCAGGGGATATCCTGCACTGAAGACCCACAGGAGTCCATAACCAAGGGTGAACGAATTAATCTTCCAGCACATCTCATAAAAAATAGCCTGTGTTTAATATTAAGTGATAGAAACACAGTTGAATTTCTTTGGTAATTTTTTTGATCTTTGTCTAGAAATGCAAACCTTTCCTGTTTATTTCTCTATATATATTTTAGGTCTGCAAATCCTTTCAAAGAGTGGTGGCATTTAATCTCCTTGATATTTATTGATTGTTCCTGATTAGTTTTTACTTATTTATTCCAGAACTGCTTTTTTTTTTTTTTTTCATATCTTTCGGAAACTCTGTCTGTCAACTTCAAGGGAGCAGGCAGGCTATCTCTGTTTGCACTTAATGAATCACCACACTTACTCATGGTTTTGCTTAAATTTGCTGCTTTAGCACATAACCTGTATTTTTGTTTAGTTATTTCCAATTAATACTCAAGTAAACATCTGTCTTTCCATTTTCTGTCTTTGCAGCAGAAGGAAATAGTTAATCTTCTGAAAGGCTCAGTAATAATATGACACAGCTTGACACAAACAGCTTAGAGAAACAGGGGAGGATTGAAACAGTGTACTGCAGAGCGGGTGTGACTCTGCCTGTTAATTTGTCCAAGGCACTTGCAGCTACCTCTACTCAAATGCAAGATGTACACGGACACCTGAACCAAAACCCTGGCTCTGAACCCTGGGAGGAGGTTGGGATTAGAGCTTTTAATTGAAACCTGTCTCTGACTGTGTCTGAATTTCAAATCCCTCAGTTTGGGAGGGCTTGAACAACAGGGAGAGGCAAAGTTTTGGTTGAACCTGTTCAAGAGGTATTTAAGTACAGTAATTCAGATTAGGTCTGTCATGGCCTGTACCAGGGCATTTTATACAGCTGATAAGGAGCACCAAGCAATGTAAGGCCTGCTAAGACTATTGTCACATGCATTACAAGCTCTGGAAAAGAGATTAGTTGATCACACAGCTGTGTTTTACACCAGCATCTGAATTATCCTAAACCTTTCAATGAATTATGATATTTCATATCATTGTCCAGCTAACTTTGCATTGTTCGAGTGCTCCACAGCTCCTCGCTGATGTCTAGGATATAATAAAATAGGCTGTTAGATAGAAGAGCTAATCCCTACAGTTCAAAAAAGTTTAAAACTTAGTAACAACATAATATCCTATGGTTCAGACTCATGGACTATACAGACCTCAGCTCCAAACAGCTGTTAACTTGTTGCCTAACAGGTTTCTTCAGTAGACTGCCATGCAAGTGAGTGGTATCTGGGATATCACAGACATTGACAGAACTATACAGAAAGCACTATTAATTCTTTACTAAAAAAGAAGAGAAAATTAGATTTTTTTTTTAATCAGTTACATTCTGAATCCTTTATTGAGTCATGAGAGATGGTAGTCTGGTTTAGTGTGAGATGCTGGATGGAATCATGATTTGCCTTTTTTAAAGAAAGACCAGAGTAAAGGTTGATGTGATATAGTTTGACAATTTTAAATAACAGCAGTATCGTCTTCCTCTGACAAAATGGATGTAAAATTAAATATACGTTTACCTATCTTGATAACTGTGCATTTGGCTCCCTTTTTTAACCACATCAAAATTGGTCATCTTCACCTGTAAGTGCCTTCACAGCTTGATCCTGCCAGCTCTTTCACATCAATGTTGCCCTTATTGCAACCCTTACTGCCCATCAGTCCCAATTTTCTCCCTTCCCTCAGGCAACCTCTATTCATGAAAATTGTTAATAGTAAAAAATCTGTAAAGCCAGTAGGCTGTGTTCCTTCAAATCCTGCCTTAAAACACCTCTGTTGTGATGCCTGTAAACTGCCCAAGAAAGGCTGGGCATCTGGTATGCTGTGATCAGTGCTTATTACGTTAATTGTCTGCATGAAACAGTGGGAGTGAGGCATTGAACGCCCCTCCGCAGCGGGTCCCACTCTCCTCCAGGAGCAGTGGGGGAGGCTGTGGCTGTCATTGGAGGTACACGTTGTCTCTTCCTTGACTCCTCAGTCTAATGGGGTAATCCAGCCAAAACGTAATACAGCATGAGAATGTAATTTTGACCAGAGGATTGCCAACCTCACAGGTGTGAAAGCCTGTCACCTTCCCTGAACTGGGGAGAGCTACAGGTGCCCAGATACAACTCTTGCTTAGAATTTGGCATGAGGTTTCAAAAGAGAATCGTCCCCTGAACCTGTGGATTTCCCATCTCTGCTGCTATTATAGTACCTAAAACTGGTAAGGTTGCCTTTTAAGAAAAAGGAGTGATGTGTACTTTCTCTTCTGGATGCTTTCACAAAAACCCAAGGCTTTAAATCTTGGAGTAAGCCAAAACTAAATAGGAAAATGGCAAACCTCTATGACACAAATCAAACGAGGTAATTAATTTTATGTAGATGATAAATGCATGTATTTGTTTTTCTTACAGAAACGTGGAGCCCTGAATAAACAGAGAGAAGAGAGTTAAGCGCACTCTGTATTGTGAACAGTAAGTGACCAGATTACATACTCTGAAGCTAAACACTATTTGTACTTCTTTTTTTTTATTATTTTTTCTTATTCGCAGTTCTTTTAATAAGCATAAGAAATTAGTTCAGTGAGCATTTCTGCCTTTTATCCAAGTCAGTTTCATTTCACAAGGGTAGACTTTTATAAATCCTGTAATCATCTTGGGTAAGAGGCCCAGTTAAGCCACACAATGTGTCTTCATTACTGCCCATACTGAAAATATTGCCACCACCTTCTCAGTAAAAGTGAACTGTAATACTAGAAGGTACCAAGCTAAAAATAGTATTACGCTAACATTTGCTCACACCTGACATTTTGCAGAAAAACACTTAGGTTTATCAGCATAGTCGGATCCCGTTGAGTCGGGACACGAGTAAGAGAGTTTTATGGGTTTGTGTTAACCACTTAATCACTGACTAATTGTTCTGAACTGCCCTGGTCAGAGCTGTGCTGTTCACTGCACAGTATGATCAGTCACAATGTATAGCTGCACTGGCCTTTGATAACTACACCTTTATAAAACATCAAGTAATTAAGACTACTCGCTGAGACAAGAAAATGAGCCATGGTTGTGTTGTGGATATTACTGATGTTGTCCTTTGAAAAAAAATCTCAGGCTGCTGGTGAAGTACCAGTCGTGATACAGTAGAGAACAGACACTGCTTTTATTGCCAATGCTAAGTAATATGCACTGGGAAATGTAGCAGGTTATATGGGTGTACTGCATTACTGCGTATTAAAGGGTGGCAATACTCTTTGAGAATCAAAGTGGGTGAAGTTCTGTTAAGGCATTTCTGTTAACAGTTCCAACAAAACAGTTCCTTTATGCTAGGTGCTAATAGAGCCTGCCTTATTGTGATAGAAGATTGTGGACAGTATGTAATGTACAGAGAAAAATTGTTCTTCAGCACCATTCTGCTTATACAATATGCATTTGAGAGTATATCATGCAGTAGAATTTAAGAAATTTTATTGTCATATACAAAATCTCTATTCATTTAGCCAAACTGGCATGTAGAAGAGACTAGTTTTGGATAGACGTAAATGTTGAATGTTTTTTATCAAGCAGTAAGAATAAAACTCTTTGGTGGAAAAGAATATGTATGAACTTTAGTAGCCAAAAAATGCCCAGTGTCTCTCTGGGCAACCAGGTTCAGGGATGGGTTTTAACATTATGTTTAATCATACAACATTAAAGGAAACGTGTGACACTTCACTGAAGCTGAGGGCAACATAATGCTTGTTTGAAAATCTGTATGGTTATTTATACAATGTACTAAACAGTGCTACCAGTAGGTGTTTTTTAGGCATATAATATCAAAGAATCATACATATCTTCCAGAAGATCATTAGAAAAAAATCGGTTTTGAAAAAAACTTCTCAAAATTCTTATATTTTTTACCTATTCCTCTTAACTTTCCATTGCTGTCTTCTGTCAGTCATACTTTCCTTCTGTTTTCTCTTCTTTCCCACCATGACTCTTGTGGTTTTATTCCCTACGTGCTATCACACCTCTCTTCACCCTTTATCTTTCCAGTCTTTTACCTACACAGCTAATCTGCTCCAGCTTCATAGTTTCTCCTCAGATCTGCTACACAGGGCCATCTCCTCTTCCTCTTGGCCGAGCTGCATTGTAGAATGTTCCTGATCTTTGGCATATATTGAGCTTGCTATTTCTAGTATCAAATAGATACTCTGCAGACCAAGAGCATTAATTGATATTGTCAGGTAATAATGCCCAGAATAATGCCATATACCTATATCTAAGGAATTTGCGAAAGGTTGCAACATAGTGTAATAAGGGTCAGCTCTTGGAATTTGACATGCAGAAAGATATGGTGAAACTTTTGGGAGTTGTTATTTAACACATGGGATACCTTCAACCAAATCAATTATGCTTTTGCCCCAGATCTTAAGTTTTGGCAGCAGATGACTGATAGTTACATGCATAAATATTAGCGATTCCAAGCAATTTGTATAGTTCAACTGATGTATGTATACAAAAAATCCAGGAGTTGTTATAGACCTGTTTGTAGAAACTAAATTTCACTGCTGCAGAATCTTGAAGATTTTCTCCTCACTTGTATTCCTGTGTCAAGAGGCCACAACTCACAAGCAGCTGTTTCAGAATAGCGTGGATTTATTTGTGTATAGTGAGAAAAAATTAATCAACTATTATTGGTACTCCATCACATATAAATTATCTCTCTCTTCTGCTGACAGAATAGGTTGACAGAACCGTTTCATAGTATCCATCAGTTAATTTTATCAGTCATGGTATTATGATTATAAACTACAAATGATCTAACAATGAATATATAATTACAGAAATGAAACTGTACAGTGGTTATTTAACATTTGTAATGTTTAATTTATTTAACACTCTCTTTGGAATATACATGGGAAATTAGAATAATAAAACAGAAATAAAATTTCATTTATCTTTCATCCATCATCAGTGAGGAACAATGATATCAGCTTGATCAGGCTATATATTCAGCCATGTAGGGAAGTTCACGTATGCTATCTTTTGGCATCCTTAAAACACCCTCGTGAACTGTATGTTATTCATACGCTAAGCAACACGTCATTCTTCTGACACTGGGATTGATAAATTGTGAATCTTTTGTAAAAAATACTTTTTTTTTCTCAACCTGAATTAAAACCTAAAATCTAAAATACCAAGTGCTGAGAGGCAAAAATATTGGATTCCGGGTATAGGAAGAAGATAAAATTAATATTGTTCTTATTAAGAAAAGGATAAAATAAAAGTTGTAATATATACACTGTTTTGTGGGTTTTAATTGTTCTGTCTTTGTTTTAAATGCAAGGGCCTTTGTCATTTGGCTTTGATACTGCAAACGATTGCAGTCATCCTTTGTGGATGAGGGAAAAAAAACCTGCAATGTGTGTTCCAAAAAAGATGTCCATTATCCTCACATAGTCAGCAGCAATCAAATTTCATCTACCATATACTTTGGTTTATAATTGACATCTTTGGTGTTTCCTGGTTAATAACAATTATTTTCATTATTCTTGTTTAATCAAGGCAAGTTCAGGTAACGTGACATAAATTAGGAGACTGCACAAACAAAGCGCTATGTACAGGAGGAGGATGGCCAAACCACACTCTGCTGCAAGCAGATGAGAGGAGGCTTGCCCTGCTGAAAATTACTGTAGAGTCAGTTTGACTCCATTATACGTAGAAGAAATAAATTCACGTTAGACTTATTGTTAGCTCATGAGCACGCAATGTTACTGTTGTTTACCCTAATAACTATTTTGAAAACTACCATGTTTGAAATTTTACCATTTACTATATTAGATCTAGAGATATATAATGTACAAGAGATGAAGTAGCTAAATGAAGTGTTCCTTGGTTTTGGAAGGGTCAGTTTCGTAAAAGTTGAATTTATGGGCCTTCAAAAAGAAATGAGCCTGTGGTTTCTGAATGTTCTCTACTAATCACAATAATCTTCCCTTACATTACGATTTCAATCTTTCTTTGCAATATAGTAATCTAGAAGCAGCATGGAAGTGCCCTCATTCCCTGTGCTCCCAGATTTTGTCATTGCCTATTAAAATTCATGTGCATATACTGCAGGCTTGGATAAAATAGTTCATTTGAGTGTTCACACAACCTGAATTCTTTAATGAGGTCTTCCCCTAAATTAGTTTCACTTTTTTTTTTTTTTTTGTCCTCCCACAGCAGCAGTATAAACTTCTGGGAAATTATATAGTAACATTTGCATAGTGTAAAGGTATTTTGTCTCTGTTTTGGTTATCAAGTTAAGACTATTCAGAGTAGTATATTCTCTGTGACTCATATGCTTACAAAATTCTGTGCCTCAAGACCTCATTTTTCTTTTTTTTTTTTATCCATCTTGTATTACAGACACAGCATTGCATTTTTTAATGTGAGATCTCTGACACGGATTTAGATTCTGTACTGCTTTGAGGTATGCTAGTTATGCAACCTAATTTTGCAGAATGGCTCTGTGTTTGTACTTCCCTGGGGCTTCAGTTTAGTTGTCATCTATCATTTTAGCACTGTGATTGATTACTCTCTACTATTTAATTTATCTGCTGCAGCTTCTCAGCTTTTTCTTCATTGGTAAACACATACTTTTCTAGACACATTTTCAAATGATGTGTTTTCCAAGTGCCCCAGAAGTCATGTAATCTTATTTTTCTCAGCTAGGAATTTAGCCATTTAAGCTATTAAATGTTTTAAATAAATTATTGGCTGATATTTTGCTATTATTTGGAAGTTTTGCACTGGAAATCTGTGTTGTAATTTCCATTTTTCAATGTTATTTTACATATTTATTCTGAAATACAAGTGCATTTGCTAACTGCTTCTTTGTCCACCAAAAAACAGTAGAAGAAATGAGCACCTTTTTTAAGTATAGGAGCCAAATGCATGGGCTGATGCTGCTGCAGTAGACTTTAACCACCTTTGCACACCTTTGCACATTCAAACTATTTATTAGCTTAATTTGCTCTTTGGAATTACAAGCCAGCTTCAGTCAGTAGGGTTACCACATGCTTGTTTTCTTGTTTTGTATACTGTGTTCCTATACTATAATTTGCTATTTTTAAACATAACGTTCAATATCAACTTGGCTATGATTTTAAATAGGGCTCTTTCAGAGTAAGGTGAAGTTTCCATTTAAAAAAGGGTGGGTTTTTTTTGCATTAAGTCATGCTGTGTATACACATGGCAGCAGTTTTACACAATTACTGAGGCAACTTCCAAGAAGCTACTATAATGAACTCCTATGATCCACATATCAATGAAGTTTTAATGTCAATTTTTTTTTCTCCTACAGTTTTTATTACAGCTCTGTGTTCTCTGTGTTTTTTGAATGGGGAGGTTGATACTTTATTTTGATGTTTTTACTCTTTAGTTATTGACTGTATTTAATACTTGTGATTAAAAGCTCTCCGTAAGAAGAATTATACTGTGTCATCATAATGCAGCCTTTGCTGACGCTGGTAACTGCTATTGTAGTCCTCTCTCTAAATACAATCAAACAAAATGAATTGACATCTGCAGTGTTGCGTGCTTTTTGGGGGCGGTTTGGTGTTCTTCTTTTGTGAGAGCGTGCTTTAATCAGTACTTACCTTTTGTTTTTAATTCTTAATCTCTTTGCACAATCCTCTTTTAAAGACTACCAGGTTAGCTTTGGATATGTATCTTAGTAATTCCTGGTAGGTGAATTCCAGCCCACATTTCGTTAGAGAATTGGATATAGCCTGTTCTGTCACTGTTCTTGTAGTGACTTACGTTTCAGTTAGGACCTAAGAGGCTGGACTTACTTGTCAACTCCACTATTTTGCATTTATGGTCCATGAAGGTTAACTAAAAAATTAATATGATACAAGTGATTACGCACATACAGGTTAAGGTGACTCCCTGGTATGGAGTTGGTGATAGCTAAGGAACATTATTTAGCAGTTTTGGATCCTCTCCACATATGAGTTTGTTCTTCAGTGATGATTTTCTTTGTTTACTTCTTTCAGAGTTTTGCTTTATAAATCTTTTTTTGAAGACATATAGCCATCATAAACATCACAGTTTGAGAGCTCTTCTTATGTGAATGAAACTCATTCAAATAAGTTCATTCAGAAATGAGAAAAGATCCATCTTAGACCTGTTCATAGTCCTATCCTTAGGTTACTAGTATATTCACAACATTTATCTCTGAAAATGCAAAGAAAATAGGAAATTAATTTACTCACTTTACTATGTAACCAAAAATATTTTACAAAGCCATTACCAAAGATAGCGCATAAAAATATATTTTATGATCTTAATCTACTCTGTTTATATTGATACATAAACTGCATGAAAATGGGCACTGTAGAATTTTTCTTGCAATAAATAATTTTGAAAATATAAAATTCAAAATTAAGTATATTTGGAAAAACGTGATTCCTTGGATTAGGATTTTGGGCAGGGGGGATATACTTCAGAACAGCTAGAAATGAGCAGTGATTAGGAGTGTTCTGGGATATATCAAATATATTAGCTGTGTGTCTGCAGTGTGCTTCTGCTCCTATATCTTCAGTTTTGTACTGCAAGCTAAAGACGCAAAGATGTGGTTTTGCTCTGAGTAGGAGCCTCCACACAAGGGCTCTTACAGCAATGTTGATTGAGATATTTCATACCTGAGACTCTTGTAGCTATGCTAACAAATGCAACAGTGATTTGAGCTGAAAGCAAAAGTTTTTGAACATGATGGTCATAAAGCACATAATATATAGGCAATGTTTTCCAGTCTCGCCAATTAAAAAGCTTTATTTAAGCCATTAAAGATATTACTCTGTTTTTCCCATGAGCTGTGTATTTGGGAGTTTTTCTCATTACTGCCTGATTTCCGTGACTGCTTCAGTCCATCCAAAATCTTAAGGTTTGGAAGTGTATTTTTTTATTGAAAGGTGAGATTTTCATGCAGTCACATGGATCCAGGAGCTGGAGCTTCCAAGGATAACTCCCAAATATTTATTGCACAGTCTGGCAATACTGTGTAAAATGCATGATAGCCTGGAGGTCTGTGCTAGTACTGTACAGCAGTACTCTTTGATCTTTCACACAATAGGTCTCCCAATACCTTTTCATTTCTAACAGAAATAGTGTCCAGGCTGCTTTTATACCATAAGCCTATTTCACTCGTTCTTGTGAGTTGTGATGCCAAGTGAGAACATTTGGTTTAGGAAGAAGGATAAGAAAAAAGGAATGACAATGACATGTCATTTAGACTGTGAAACCTTAAACATTTTTGATGGGATTTTGCTTTTAGAAGTGTGTCTCAGTGTTTGAAGCTTTAGTTTAAATGAAATGCTTAACACCAACAGAGTTTATTTAAAGATCTAATTTTACTTCAGGGATAATAATTTTAAAAATTTAAACTGCATTAAACTATTAGTTAATAAACCACTAGCTATTAAACTGTTAATAGTTTATCCTGCAGATAACAGTGATTCCTTTTGGAGAGCTATGCTCTACTGGGCAAATACGAATTTAGGGAGGTTTTAAAATGGGAATTATATCTAAAATTATAATTATGTACTTAAACATTTCTTAAGGAGAACAGAATCGGTAGCTTTTTATATCTGAAGCCATATGCTCCTCAGAAAGATCTAAATGTTTCCAATACACAGCTACAATTATAATCAGGAATTGTTACATCTCAGTTGCTATATCGTTGTTATTTTGTATTTTCTCTGAATTTTGACTATTTGCAGCCTCAGTGTATGTAGCTATGACATGTCAGTGCAGACACTCCAGCTGCACTGTGGAAAACCAGTCCACATCCCGATCCTTGTGGACTTGTTCCATATCCATTTAAAAAGAATGAAAGATTTTGAAACTTTTAAAACCTGTTTCCTCCAGAAGTAACAATTCTCATTCGTATTAATAATCTCCTGAGTAGGCTCATTGTATTAAACCAACTAGAATCCTACTTACACTAATTGCCTTTGAAGCAGAACCAGTCATTTTAAGCATATGGAAAGCAGTGTGATGCTATCCAACCCCATCATGGATCATATACAATGGCTTTCACAGCTTTCTGGCATTTACGAGAGTGTGACAGCTATCCTTACCCATTCGTATGTGGGCTGTCCTTCATGGCTGATCAATAGTGAGTTTTCGTTTCCTCCAGTCTCTTTGTTGCAGTAATAGTAGGGATCACATTGTTAAGCTCTATCCTCAAGTGGAGGGAAGTGTTTCCTGTCCTTGTCAAGCATTTTTGGTGTGATTGTTGGAAGTTCTTTTTTCATTAATGTGTATCTTGTGTCACTTTCACTGTGCTATTCCGAAATGAACTTCACTTAACTAACTTTACTTTTAATCAATTTGGGGATCCTTCTTCCTGTTAAATTTTGCTTCACAGCTTGAGGAATGCGTATGTAGACACCCCACACCCCCAAAAAGAAAAAAGAAAAAAAAAGAATAAAAAATGAGGGAAGAAAAGGAAAAGACATGGAAGAAATCCAGATGTCTGATACTGAAATTTTCCGAGGATATGTTAGTGGACATAAGCAACTTATTTAAACCTTCTTGAGTCGCCTTCCTTTTAAAAATGGATGTGGTGGCACAAAACAACTTTTCCAGGGAGGTTTGGAATTCACTCCTGTCGTGAAATTGATTGTTACTGGCATGGAAAAAATGAGCTGATACGATCCCAGTATTGCAAAGACCTTGAAGAACTACAGAACTATCTACTGCTGTTACTTAATCATTATTCTTTTGGACTAAGAGACTGTTCTGAATATTGATTTGTCCAGCAGTGTATACTTCTTAGAAGGTGCCAGTGTGTTGGTCTGTTTGATAAATGTGTTCATTAGTACCTAATTATTTTTATGTTTGTTAAAAGCAACTGAGGTTATATCTGTTGTCAAGTAACTGTGTTTTTTTTAAAAAAAAACCACTTGGTGTTTCCTAATCTTGAAAATACCTATATAAGACTGTGAACAAATCCTACAAACATCAGTGTTTCTTGCTGCCTATTTTGCCAGTATAAACTCTCCCAGCCTCCCCTACACCTTCTCCTGGGAAAAAAACAGCAGACTTTACAAGCCTGAATAATGAGAAGGGGATAGGGAAGAGGAAAGCTCAGGTATGATTATCCTAAGCTGCTACATACTACTATGACATCTAGCCCCATATTGTTTCTGATTCTCCTTCCTCTGTTCATTTTTTGTTTCTATTCCCATGTTTCTCCCTTTGCTACTGTCTTATTAGCAGTTCTACCTAAATCTTAGTTTCCCTTCTAGAGCTACCTTGACCATACCCTTCTGGAAGAGATCCCTCATTCCCCAGTGTCACCTAATTTGTTTTCTTGTAGTTTATGTATTCTCTGATCTTCTTCATAGCAGTGCTTTCAAAAGGATGTCAATGGGGATAAAATATGCCTTCTTTTACTTATCTGCTTTTACTTATCTTTTCTTTTACTTATCTGCTGGACTGCTGTAACTAGGTTGTGACTGACCTTGCAAAGAGGTACTCGAGTTGGGATGGTAGCCATTTATGTGATCAGCAATGTATCTAGACACAGAGAAAGTATTTGTTTCTATATGTGCGTTCCTTCCTCCCCATGCCCATGTATCTTACTGTCATGCTATAGAACAGTGAGGGAATGGGGGGTATATACCTATTTCCTCTGTAAGTGCTTGTTTCCTTGACATAAGCTCAGACCTCTTTGGGCATCTCTTTATCTCACTCAGCAAACTGTCTTTGTAGCTTTACTTGTACTTTTTCTTCCTTTTCTATGCACTATGGCCATAGGGCTATAAGGTTGCATTGCTTCAGATAGAACTCACTAAATTTTCTTATAGGTGATACATGAATGTGTTATCTCTGTTCCTTTTTGTTGGTTGTTAAACTCTTAGCTTTAACATATAGTGCTTTCTCCAAATCATCTGCCTATAGCATGCTATGTCTGATCTGTTTGAAGAGCTTCTGTTTTCTGCTGATTAGATATTTTACAAAGAGCTCCAAAAACCCCGATGTTTGTGCTTCTTCCTTTTCTTCTTGCGTGCGTGCGTGCGAGCGTGCTCTCTTGCTTTTGCTCTCTCTGTGTCTGTTGCCTTTTTTTGTCTGTTTTGCTGGAACATTATGTCTTCAGTTGTCAAATATCTTTCTCTCGGCTGAAATTCCAATGCTGAATTGAAAGAAATCAACCAGAAGCTCTGGAAAAGGATTCATTTTTACAGTAAAACTGAATTTTATGAGTCTTAAATGAAGAAAAGTGTATTATTAAAACTACAGTATTAGGCGTGTGAAAAGGAATCTAAGATTTTAGCATATACAACCAGAAATGTTATGATAAAATTATGAAACCTTGAGGGGTTTTTTGAATGATCCACTTGTTTCTACAGACTAAATAAAGCTCTGTTTTATTAATCCTAATTGTCCTTTTATTTGTTGCAATATAATATATCAGGTTTACGGCGTCTCTTCAACATTAGCTTCCCGGGAGCGATGCCACCAAAGTGCAACAATCAGTCAGCTGAGTGATACAGATACAATGCTGAAAATAACTCTGGATGATTAAGCGAGTTGTTACTTTTCAAAAACAGCACATCCATAGCACATCCATTTCGGTACAGTATCTATAGGAGATTTTAAAAAATGTGTGCAGGGTTCAATAAACTGTTGAACAATCTGTGTTTACTGACTAATGAACTGGTTTTGTGAGTTAATCTATTGGTCAGTAAAGGAGAAAAAGACAGGTTATGAGTTCTGGATTATCATGAACTGCATGGTACAAGGAAAGCAGTTAACACTAGAACTGCATGACAGTTGTGAATCGTTGCTGCTTAAAAACATCTGTGATGGGTTGACCCTGGCTGGACGGCAGGTGCCCACCAAAGCCGCTCTATCACTCCCCCTCCTCAGCTGGACAGGGGAGAGAAAATACAACAACAGGCTCGT
>JANZLQ010000065.1:6360762-6370889 GCA_026212715.1 Elanus axillaris
TACCAATGCAGAACACAGCACTATGAGGGCTGCTATGGGGAGAATTAATTCCATCTCAGCCAGACCCAATACAACATCATGGCTATGAGGACAAATTAAAGCCTTCTCTAAGGATTCTCTGTAAAGTTGGTGGTTGAGATGCAAGTAAAGGTATTTCTGTAGCGCTCAACACCACTGTGTTGCCAAACTTAATACGTGGCTTTTGGGTGGTGAATCAGCATACAGCATACCTGCCCCTGTTTAGCCCTGCCTACTCCTAGACATATATTCTGGTTACCCAAATGTTGCTTCATCGGTTTTTTAGCTTAGGACTGCAATATAAGTGCTGTCACAACTTCTTTAGCAGAAAGTTATGACAGGGTAGTTGGATGATTTGTTTAACAACTTGAAACTCACAGATTTAGAATGATCGGAGCTGCATCAGTTGATTTTATACTATGGTGAAATCTGCCTTACAGAAGTTACCTCAAACTGGGATTTTAGAAATACTTTTCAGGAGATTTAGGTAATGTTTCTATGTAAGCCTTTTTAAAGTTAATTGAAGTATAGTTAGTACTTCTCATGGGAATAAGCAGGAGGAGCAGATGAACCCTTGGTTCCAGTCACAATTTTAGATGTTACAAACAATCAAACACCTGACTGATACCAAGGAAAAAACCACCAAAATTAGAGAACAAGAGATGTCAGAATGTTTCTAAATAGAAGCATTCATCAGCTGTGATGTTGCTGACTTCTTAAGTTCAGTTATATTTGGACTTGGTGTGGTGCCAGTAGAAAGAAGAATTTGCTCATTTAGTTTTCAGGGACCAGAGTTTTTTCTTAAGCCACATGTAGAAATAGTTATACTCAGAAAATATAGTACGCTGTACTGGATAGAAAAGAAAGAATTAAGGACTTGCAGTGATAATACAGAAGAGGAAGGACAAAAGATCACAGTTATTTAGATTTAAAAGGGATCTCCATAGTAACTGCATTCATTTAAGATACTTAATACATGTATTGTAACCTCTTACTTCTCTGACTCGGTAAAATTTATTTGGTCGCCTAGAATTTAATGTGACTTGTACCGTCGATTTATCTCAGAAAGGGCAAGAGATTGAAATTAAAGAAATAAGGGTGATGTTCTTTGGTAAGTTATGAGGTAATAGCAGTATATGTAAGAAAAGAAGAGGCCCAAGAATTACATTCTGAAGGCTGACTATTTCTTTATTTAAGGCTGAATGTTTATTTATTTACATCTGAAAGGTGTAAAAAAGGTATAATGGAAAGGATTTTTGTTACAGGTATCTTAGCCACATTGGTAAACGAGAGCAATGGCAACTTAGAGCTAGAAGAATGAAGGTAAGAGATTTTGACAAAATACTAGTAAGCTCCTCTAGATACCCTGATGAAAAATTGCCACAAGTGTTTTTTCTCTTGTGGTTGCCTTGACCTCCAGTATATTTTCTGTCAAACTTCTGTCATTTTCACCCAAATTATAAGTAGTCATTCAGAAAGCTTTAAATTTTTCTTCTAGATTGTGCCTGGTTAAAAAAGTAGAAATATTTGGCAGCGACAAATGGTGTCTGATCTGTAGGCAACGGTGCTTGTACTCGTGAAATGATGTTGAATGCAGATGTTTTCAGTTAGGTGTCTGTAGTTTATACTGATGCTTGTTCACATATTAAATGGTTTCAAGTGTGTTTTGGATGTGTTGTTTTTGTATACTGTTAATGAATTACTGTAATTCAGTTGAGGTTTGGAGAAACTAATAATGGTACATGCACATCACTCAGTTTCAGTACCTTTATGGAGAACATGCTGAAGCAGCTTGACTGCATAAGATGGTGTATGTATTTCTGTGTATTAGGACTTGACTGTCTATTTATTTTATACAAATATCTTTTCCTTCGTAAGCACAA
Organism: Elanus axillaris; assembly: GCA_026212715.1. NCBI lineage: Eukaryota > Metazoa > Chordata > Aves > Accipitriformes > Accipitridae > Elanus > Elanus axillaris. Next base: position 6,362,664 of record JANZLQ010000065.1, read on the forward strand.
TATTCCATCCCTTTTTAGGTTTTTTGATAAGAGCTTATCCACAGTTTGCTTGCCTTGTCATTTTCTGATGCTGTTGGGGCAGTGGTGCTTCTCTGATGGGTGAAATTTATTGGCACATCACTTTTTCCCCCGCAGAACAGTGGGTTACAAGACTTTCCTCAGAAGAAACCTGAAGTGAGTTTTGTTGCTTTGCTTTTGGATGGAGCTTCATATGTCAATATTGCTAATGTCTTATCACTCTGTGATAAGTTCACCAATAAAATACTGTGCAGTCCACAAAAAGTTCACAAGAATTTACATCGTTACTGTAAACTTAACATGTACTCTGCTTTGATTCTGTCACCTTCCTTGGTCTCGTATGCCCATTGCCTTATTAACTCATATGAACAAGGTGGTCTTCACATTAGCAGTTCTAAAAGCTAATCAATTAAAATCTTGTACAGAAATAGCAAATGCTTTAAGTGGTGCTGAGCTAGACTTTCACATATGGAGGAGAGTCTGGCAGATGCCCTGCCGATAAAACAGTGTGATCTGTGGCAAGGGAGCGATCCTACGCAGGATATCCCTGCTGGCACAGCTCCCAGTCTACAGAAATGTCCACTGGAAGAATGCTGGCTGGTATGGGGGAAGTTTTGTGAGGAGAAATTCTATTTGCTTTTCATGAAACTCTTATTTGATTTTTCCAGGAGAAGGCATTTCTTTCCTTCATTGGAGAATAAAGCACATTTCTACTGTAGTTAATCATTGTTGCTAGGTAGGATGTGGCTTCTAGCTAGGTAAACCTTACTAATAAAGAAGGTGAGTCAGTTCATTCTCTTCTATTACAATATGTGGGTTTATTCCTCCTTGGTTGTTTTGGCTTTTTTTCTTTTTATTTATACTTTATATTGCAGTATTCCGGGTGTTATGCATCTTACTGTGCATGTTCTTTACATTTAGTGTTGCATTGTGTATTTGTTTATTGCATTTGGATGTGCAGGTGGCTAGTAGGTATTTGTTAGTGTCTATATTGTCTAACCTTATGAGCCTTGAAACTTGAGACCTTGAAAATAGCTTCAAGATTTTTTTGTGATCATCGTATGTGCCGGGATACCCTGTACTTTAAGAAAGTTGGCTTTCCATGTCTCAGTCACCACTGTAAGATGGGCAGTTGCCAAAGCTGTCACACCCAGAGCAGAAAGTCAGATAACATGTTGTAGTCTTACTTGTGTTTAGTCGTGCACTCTTCTCCCGCTTACATCATTTGTCTTTATGTCTGGTTGTGGAAACTCAGTGTTTTCCCTAGTGCTTACAGTGAATAATACTCGCCATCAGGACAAGCAATCAATTCACCTCCAGGTTACAGTAATGTTAATTTTTAAACTAGCAGCTGAGTGTTACTGATGGAGAGAGCCCGTTAGATGGCTCTTCCCGAGAGACTAAGCCTATCCGATTCAAAGCACTGTGTGATGCCTTTGAAATAAAATTACTAAAATGCCATCCATTTAATCCAGTAGAGCTGTCAAGATACACAGGTAAATTTTTTAGTTTTTTAATTAAAGATGCATATCTGAGGTAACCTAGCAAAAGGAGTTTGCCTAATTAACTCCCTTTAGTTCACCATTCTGTCAGTTGCTGGTGATTAGTAAATATTTGGTTTCTTTAAGCCTGATTTCTGTAGGTGGGTTATTTAGATATTTATATTTATGGAAGAAGAGATCAGTTAATTTCCATGTCTTCTACCATGGTACTTGGACTTTCCAGGTCACAGTGCAGCTTAAACAAAAATATTGAAGGAATACAGAGCAGTTCACACATGGATATGTGAAACTTAGAATTTTGTCCGTACATGATGTTTTAGCTACTCACTATGAGAATAAAAAAACAATTATTTTTCCATACAAAATAGTTTAATTCTGTAGTCTTCTGCAAGTGACACTTGAAAAGGTGTGGTTTTATTTTGTAAATTTATGACTATGTTTTTAAAAGTCTATTTACTGTAGGGTATGTTCATGGTCTCTTGAAACTTCAGTACATGAAAGGGAGAGAATAATGATCTTTAATAGAATTGGGAATAGTATGTAACAGCCCTATATCAAAAGTCACTATATAGTGCAGTTGTTTTCTGGACTGTATAATTATCCCAATTTCAGTGGGGGTAACAGGCAGTGTGAAAATGATCAATTCTTACTGCCTACACTGTTATTCTCTGTTCTACAGTAGAAGTTAAATTAATTCTTTCTACCTAAATTAATATTTTATGTCAGAGTTTGAGGAACAAAGAAAGGGCTTTTGGGGAGGAAGAGATAAAGTTTATATGTATAATAGAAAGCTTCACTGATAAAATGCCGGTTTCCATGGTTACTTGCAAATAATTATGAAGTTTTAAAAACGCAAAACTTTTTTTTGCAGTCTTACTTCCAGGCAGGTAGGTGTCCAGCAGTTAGTAATAATTAGCTATGTAAGAAGTAAATTATCAACTTTGATCTCTGAAATTCTTCTTAGCCTACATATTTTACGCCTGTGCATATTGTGTTTTTATTGGCTTTACTAAGATTAGATTTCCAGGTTAGGCAATTCTGTCTGACTTGAATAATCTTATCAGGTCACTATCATAGTACATTCTTACCTCCACGAGCTTTACAGAAGGCAATGAAAGCCTTTGGAGAAACAGTTAATGTTTTCTAAAACAGCATCTTTTTTACATTTAAGAGTTTTGTTCTTTTCTCTTGGGGCCTTTTTTATTTTATACCTAATTTTATTAAAACCATTCTGATCATAGAAACCACAATGATGAAAATCCAGCCTGCCATGAAGGTTGGCCATAAGAGACCACTATTCTTTTGTGCTTCATTAATAACAAATGTAACTTTATCCTATCAATAATAGTAGTAATATGATTAGTATCTTTGTAATACCATGGTAGCATGAAAAATAAACAGATTAGATTCAACTGCCCAGGTTTTTATAAATTAAACAAAACTCTGCTACTGTTTTGTTTGCATAGCTGCCCTACACTGCCTGCCTTGGAACTGCACAGTACCCGTTGTTGCAGAATAAAGGAAGCGCAACAGACGGCCTAAAACTTATGTTGATCACAATTCTGAACTTCTTTTCTGAAAAGATTTTGACGCTTGTGTATGAAACATTTTCAGATAGTTCTTTCTGTTCAGATATGTGTGAATTTTTTCATCTTCGCATCGTTTTTATGATTTGTCAGAAATAGGCGTAACAAGATATGTCTTTTCTTATCAGTCCTCCTAGTTTCCTGTGTGTCTTTCTTGCATTTTTTTGGCAAGGCATTTGGTTATTGGAACAGTAAATCACTACTTTTCTAATTAATACCTGTGATGAAATATTCTATTTAACCATTTAATGTAATTTTATTTTTAAAGTATGATAAGCACAGAGATTTGGAATACAGTAATTCTTCAGCACTTTGATTATTTTTTTTTCTGATTCAAAATCTTAGTATCCAACTTTCTCATTGCCATGAGTTGTGATGATATTTTTAGGATGTAGATAAACTGTAAAATGAGGATGAGGAAATGTTACTTGCTCACAATACTTTTTCCTCATTTTGCGCACTGAGAGGGGAGCAGGTATCAGCAGGTATCTCTGGCAAAGGAAGCAAGAGAAAGAATTTGATTGACTCTGAAACTGTAGAATAGCATAATCATTCTGGTTGGAAGGGACCTTGAGAGGTCCCCCAGCCTGGCGTCCTGCTCAAAATAGGTCAGCACTTGAGTTTAGACCAGGTTGCTCAGGACTTTCTCCAGGCAAATCTTGAAAACCTCCAAGGATGGAGTTTCTGCAACCTTTCTGGGCAACCTGTACCAATGCTTAATTGTCCTTGTGTGGAAATGGTTTACCTCACATTCAGTTAGAACTTCCAAGTTTCAATTTATGATCATTGTCTCCTGTTCTCCCACAGTGTACAAATAAAAATCATTCCATAAATACAACTTACTTAAATTAGTATTAAATGCAATAGGAATAACAAAACAGTCATGTCATATTTTGACCTGAGTTCATACACAAAATGTATAAATTGAGGTGTGTAATGTATAAAATTAAAAACAGCTTTTAAGACAAAATCTAGAAATTTTCTCAATATAAAACTTTCAAGAATGATATTTTAATTTTTTCATATTTAATTTTAAAATATCTTTTTTTAGGGAAGTTTTTTCAAGGTCAATATAATTTCACAAACATGTGCTTTTATCCTTTCCAGTGGAAGAGTTCCCTTGCTAAAATGTGTACAGGCAGATTCTCAGAAAGGTGCTCCTCTTACAGCTTCTCAGAGCTGCTGCTTTCTGAGAGCACAACATCTGGGCTGTGTTATGAAAAATATATTTGGAATTGCCATTCAAGCAAAAGGAAAGTTCTTTATCCTCAATAGATCCTTTATCATTCTGGAAAACTTCCATTCTGAAACACTGGAAAAACAGATGTAAAGCATGTCTGGATTTTAGTCATATTAATGAACTTGAAAAGGGATTATAAGCTTTGCTATCTTGTCAGCTCTTCAAGTAGGGGATAATAAAGGTGACCACACAGCTATGTAGAGTCAGTTCCAGGGGGGAATGTGTCATCCTTTCTCTGTCAAAAGTCATCAGTCTTCTTAAGTTTACTAGAAGTAGATAGATTCTTAATGAGACTTAAATTCAAAAAGCTGGATAAGGCAGCTTCCTCTCACAAAAAATCAAAGTAAATAAATAAATGCACTTTCCATATTCTGCGTTTGTTTTTCTGCATCATTCTGCTCCTCTTCACACGAAATTTACATTGAGTAATCTTTTTATCCCCTTTTTAAGTATTCACTTAATGGGTCTCCCATTTTTCCTTTTTTTTTTACTTTTATCCTGCTTCTGTGCTTCCACCCTGTCTTGGTTCCAGTTTCTTACTAACACTTCCCTTTCTCCAGTCACACTTTAGCTAAAACATGAGCAGAGGGGCTTACCCATTTTGTCCCTAAAGATTTTGTGAGCTTGAGTTGCTGAGCATAAGAATGAGCTTGCAGACTTCCACAGAGCTGACTCAGCTCTGAAAAATCTTGTCTGGAAGGCTGGAACAACTAGACCCAGTTTGGGTATATGAAATTACGTGATACACTACAATGGGCAACAGAACTGTACTCCAGAATCCTCTGTGCATTGATTGACAGCTACTTGTCAAACCTAAGGCTGAAAGAAAAATGAGCTTGCCACACCAGTTCCTTTGTAAATGCTACTCCTTAGCACAGGCTTTGTTCACCTAACCAATGGCTCTATTGTAAATGCTTATTGTCCATTCTGTATGTAATTTGTTCCTGTTTTTACCTTGGAAAAAGAGTATCTCACTGTGGTTGGTTTCCCATAGGTTTTTCAATGGAGCATAACACTTGCTTCTTTGCATCTATCAGGGAAGCCCAAGCAAGGTTGAAACCCTCTTTTTCAACTACTACTTCAACCCAAGTCAAAGCATTCAAGATTTGTAGAATAAGGCCAGTTCAGTTTCAAAAGACTTTTGAAGAAATGCAGTATTCTTTGATTAAGTGTCCATGATTTGAACTAGAATTGTTTGGATTTAAATTATACTTGGAGAAATTAAATGTTTAAAATGAGCTAATTGGTTACAAATCAGTACATTTTTAATGGCTTGAAAAACCTAGCCTTCAGCTTATTATTCATGTGTCTGAATAAATGAAATAATAATCTGATGCAATGACTGCAGCAGGTGAGAAAACACATGGAACAGTCTTCAAAATAATCTGAATATATGATTACAATATTGTCTAAAAATAATGCAACTGAATCGTGCACTGTCATAACTTATTTAATTGTGAATTAGTGTTATTTTTCATGTATGAGTAGCAACAAATAGAATGGAAGGTTAGTGAACATAAAATGAGTATGAAAAGGTCACCAGTACAGGTAAGAAACTAATTTTTTGCAAAATATTCTTTGTATTGTTGGATTTTTATATATCCATCCTGAATTCTGCAATGATATTAGAAACAGAAGACCCTGCGCCTGGGTCTAACATGTCGTAACAGACTGCGTTATCAAGTAATGTTCTATAGATGATTCAAAGTGTTATCATAAATAATGCTTTCATCATATTATAATGTCTCATTATTCATTATGTATCCAACAAGTATTCTCAATTAAAAGGACAATAGTCTTTTTAACACAGGAAGCAAAATGCATTTTCAGTACTATGCAAACAAAATTCAGCGTTCAGATACTTACACTTGTCCTTGGGAAAAGATTAAATTTGGATAGTTGTGGTTTTCAACCAAAGGTACTCTTCCTTCCCACTGAGATATGTTCATATAAAATTGTGGGTTAAGTGTATGTTGGGGGGCGGGGGAGAGAGAGAGAGTTACCGCACGTTTATTTTTCTGTTTATGAAAATATGTATGTGTGTATTAAATTATGCATATGCATCTTTACATTTCTGTATATTGATATGTCTAGGTTCGTGTCTGTAAGAATGGATGCTTTCTCTCGTTTTGACATTAAAACTCCAAAATAATAAGCTATATCTATGCAGTGGTGACAATACTAAAAGAAACAGCAGTTCTTAATATTTAATGGCCACAAGCCAAAGTCTGGAATGGAAATAATCTATCATGAAAAACCCTCCAACAAATTTTTCATGTATTTTTCATACCTTTAATTCAGTCTCATCATAATGTAGTATAATTGTAGATACCCTCACACATGGGTAGACTAAAAACTACAGTTAAATCAAATATTGGAAAATAGGAATTGCTGGTAATAAACAAGCCTTTCTGTTGGCTTCAGCAGATGCAATTTATTTGCATGATCATATCCTAAAGTAACTGAGGCAGAGGATTCCAGAATATAAGCAAAATGCAGAATGCTCAGGGAAACGGTGGATACGTGGACTTTCCTTTCATCCTCGTTGTTTAGTGTGATATTTACATGTGCTATTCACATATTTCTCTGAAGATAAGATTATTACTTTTTTCTGTGGGCTTTTCTGTGATACCTAACATTATGATCTAGTAAGGGTAATGGCATGGTACTTGGAGACTAGAAATTTGCAGCACCCATGTGAAAAGAGGAAAAAGTTTTAGTTCCATTTAATAAATGCATCAAGCACATAATGCACAGGAGCGTCCATTCATTTTGTGTGTCCAGTGAGCACAAGACCTTTAACACCTTGATTCTTTCAGAATGCTACATTTTTTGTAGCATATAATGCATTATAAGCCTCCCTTGAAGGGACTTAAAACCGAGAGGAGGCAAGGCACACTGTTAGCAGATTTCACAGTTATTTGTGGAGAGCAGAAAAGTACTGAGAAACTGAGTTCTAAGCCAGATAGTGGTGGGGGAGCGCTTCTAGATGGCATTGCTCTTTCCTTCTATTTCCACAACTGCTGATGCTTTTCCCTGGATTTCTTCCACTTGTAATAGTTCTTGTCTTCTCCAGACCCGGACTCTTCCCTGAGCTCTTCATGCAAGCTTGCCACATGTGTGTGCTCTCTTCTGGTCTCTGTCTGCTCCTTTGTGCTCCTGTCCCAGTCTCTCCCTGCCTTCTGTCTCTTCTCTCCCTTCTCTGGCTCACCTTCTTCCCTGGGCTGTTGGGCTGACCATGTCCATTCTCACGGCCTCCAATTCCCATCCCTTCTCCCTTTTCGGTCTCTTTGCCCAGTGCTGGTCCCAGGGCATACAAACATATACACTCTGACCAGACCTCCCCTTAGAAGGTGATTCCTCATCTATTCCTTTCTTTCTGATTGAAAGACAATCAAGTCTTTGTCTTCCATGTTTTTTCATGCTGTCTGGTTGCCTGTAAGGCTTCATCTAGAAAAAATGGTCCTTTTATTCCAAGTTCCTATATGTAGCACTGTGGCAGTATCTCTAAAATTTTGTCCTGCTCTACAGTAGAAATCCTTGGTCCTTCCAGTTCGTAGCTGGAATAAGTTGATGGCAGATGAAAATTTGGTGATAAGGATGTAGCTGCTGATCTTTAGTCTCTGCTGCAAATAGACAAACTGAGGATTTTTTTTTTTCTGAAGGCTCATTGATTAGATGGATTTAGACATTTCACAGAAATCAACACATTTCTGGTGCAAGGGTGAACCTTCTGCCAGACTGCAAACAGGTGGGAAAGTAAAACTTCTTTTTGAAAGATTTGTGAGATTATTATTTTTTCCCCAAAATGTTTGGGGTTTTTTGGTTGTGGGGGGGGGGGGGGGGGGGGGGGGGGGGGGGGGGGGGGGGGGGGGGGGGG
>JANZLQ010000065.1:6370989-6386743 GCA_026212715.1 Elanus axillaris
CCCCCCCCCCCCCCCACTATTATATTTTTAATTTATTTGAGGAAGATATGCAGTTCAGGAATTTCAGTGGCCAACAGATTTGACACAGTAAACAGACTCACATAATCAGAAGTACTGACAGCTCTTAAGAAACGGCCTGAGGTTGTTGCCTATCACATTGTGTTTAAAATAGTTTCTTGTCTGTTTCTCCATGTGACAAAATTTATAAACAGTGGATTGAAGATATACACCTTTTACGGTAAACTGCTGAATTTACTTCTTTATTAACATCAATTTATAAATCATACTCATTAAGCTGGAGGACAAAACAAGAAAAAATTCAATTATAAGATCTAATAGAGCATTGTGTTGAGATATAAATGACTGCCATGAAAGGATAAAGGAAGTATTTGTTAGACTTCCAGTAAGTGACAGTTTACTTCTATTGAAGAACTAAGCTTATTTTCATAAACTCATTTAATATTGTGCCTTCTTCCTTTCTCAAGAAATCTAGTTAGTACATGTTTACAGCAAGCTGTTTTGCTGTTTTGATTGTCAGAACCTTGGAAAATATCAAGGTCAAATACAGAATTGCAAATTAATTCAAAAATGCATTTAATATACTGATAGATGATCTACTCAAATGTTCCTATTTTTACACTTATAATTTTTTAATTGTAAAAGAGAGGAGTGAATTTAATGAGCTGAAAATGATAGCTTACCATTATTAGTTGGAGTTGGAACACTTTGGTGATATGCAGGTTTTCTCACAGAACTCTGCCAATATAATTCAGTCCAGGACTGGAAAAAAAATTACCAACCAAACTAATATTTAACACTCCTATTCCAGTATTGGCTCAACAGACAATACCATTCACTGAACATCATAGAGTATTGTAGGAAAGGAACAGAATAGGTGAATAGTAATTTAACATAGGTCGTAACACTTGACCAGTGGGTATTTTGATAAGACTGGTTAGAAAATTTTTTTTTCAAATGGTAGATACTAGGTTTAACAACTGTCTTTATCCTAAGAAAAAACCCTTCTTTTTCCTCTTTGTTTTCCAAATAACCTCTTGAAAATTCACCATTCTGTAGAAGTGTGTCATAGAAGACACTGTGGTGACTTCTTACACGCTCAGTGTATTTTAAGGCATATTTTGGCTAAGAATGTCTTTTCTATTGAGGTATGTTGTGAAATGGTGTGGTTTGGACAGCTTAAAGAATTGCTGTCAAGGGTATTGGCAAAAATGATTTAATAGAAATTTATATAAAAGTGCGAGTTCACAGAATTCAGTGGCAAAGTTCACTCATACTTAATACATGGATGGAACTTACACAGGAAAATTAAGTTAGAATCAAACTAAAATTACGTATACAGAAACCATTGATGCCAAAGGTTAAGAGAGAAACATGCAAAGGAAAATTGGATTACAATTCATTTATCATGGCAGGTACAGAGATTGGGAATGTAAAAACGTAGGGGAGACCCTCCTGTTGAGTCACAACGTTCAGAGAAGACCCCCTTGCTTTCTAAACTCCTGCTGGAGTCTAGGTGCGGCTGGATCAACTCTAGTCCCAGACTTGGTCAACAGTTTATATCTAAAGGGATTATGAGTCTAATAGCAGCCTGAGATTCATTCACGGTTGTTTCAGTCCATGTCTGTGAGTTTTTCTCCTTTCCATATTTGAAGATACAAATAAAATAAAATGTGCAGTTAATTATTTGGTGTCTCAAGGAGATCTTCTTATGGTGTCTTTCTATATAAAAATTGTAGATTATGAATCTATGATAGTACCAAGCTATTTTCCCTTGTTAATTTTTAAACATAAACCCACAATACTAATTAGAAAGTAACTTCAAATATGTCTTACAGTGGCAATTGTGTTGAAGGCTTGGACAATATTAATGTCAAAGGAGATGTGTAAGTAAATGTAAACAGACGTAGCTTAGGACTGATTTAGCAAAACCTCTTTTTGGAACGTACGGACTTAAATCCTTCCAGCAGTACAAAGGCTGGATGTAGGATAGTGGGAAGTGACAAAACTGCTGATCCACATATTACAGAACAGTGGGAGGTTAGAAGTTAAGAGACTCGGTATCAGACTTTGAACAAAGCTGACAACATTTTGCTCCTTGTATTAGCCCCTGCTGCTCTCTTTTGTACTCTAATTCCTGGAAGGGAAAAAAAGAATGTTGTGAGCTGTTTGGCTTGTCAAAAGAATTGTCATAAATGGAAACCTACAACTCTCGTTTAGCAATGTGCCATGGTGATCTTCGATTATCTTTGATTATGGGTGCTCTAACTAGGGAAGATGAACAGCTCCACAAAAATCCAAACAGTTAATCAGTGCAGTGCTTTCATTTTCACCTCGTCTTTTCGCTTAAACCCTACATCCTGCTTGCCATATGTGACAGTGAAGCTGGGAGGGAGAACTGTGTGAGAGCATCCTCGTAATGACTGTCTGAAAGTACGGACTGTCCCCAGCCAGCAGACAGAATGAGGCTGGGCTGTCAGTCAGGATACAATTTTAAGTTGGAGGCAGGATAATTGCAGACAAAATGGAGAGCAAAATCACTTGGGCAGAGGTTAGATGTCTTTTCCTGCTTCCCCCTGAAATAACACAGGATTTCAGTTTCCAGGCACAGCTTATAGTCTCATCCCTCTGCTTCTTCTCCTTCCTTCTACTCCCTTCTCCCACACAGCCTTTCATGCCATTTCAACAGGTGAAGGTACACAACAGAAATAATCTTATCCTGCCATGAACTTAAACAATTGTAGAGGAAACACCTAGTCAGTCTGTGCTTCACTGTATCTGGATGGATTTTACCAAAAGACCTGTCTGTAGAAATACTGTGAGCCTCTGGTCTCTGTCCTCAGCCAGTGTAGTCAGCAAAACCCCAAAGGTAATTCTTTCAGGCAGTTTCTGATTGTGTTTCTGATAGATCTTGGGGAAGAAGTTAGGCCCGAATTTCTGTAGTCCCACTTCTCATGCAGGATTCAGCCTTCCTAGAACGAGAGCTCCACTTGCATGAAAATGATGTAATCTAAGTAACTGTTAAATTTTTGTGATTTTGTAATAGTATTAATAACCTGATGCTATTTTGATAATAAGTAAATATAATTGATTGTAAGTTTGCAGGGGTGATTTGAAAGGATACAGTGTGGTAGCTTAATGCTGATTATTAGTTATTACAACAGAAGTTTGAAGGGGCTGTGTATACTACAACGCTGTTTTGTGTCCATGTGTGAAGGGGGGAAGATGAGCAGGAAGGAAGAGGGCGATCAAATCTGAACTATAGCTGGGCCCTCTTTAGCTCTGCATGTATTAACCAGATCTAGCACAAGAGGAGAGGTTTCCTTCAGCCTGGCCGCATTTGGGAGCCACTGTTACTCTCCAGAGTTGCAGGATGGGAGCAGCAGAATAGGATTCCCAGGCAGGTGGAGCAGAAGAGTTGGGAAGAAGCTGTACTGTGGTCTGTCACTACATCGATAAAAAAGGCTTGCTCTTTTCTCTCGTCCCTCACCTTTCAGGAGGACACTAGCTACTGCTGAGGTGGGAAAGGGCAAAAGAGAACAGAGATGAGAAAGGATTGATTTACACAATATTTAGAAATAAGTTGTACTTTCTGAATAGTGAGAGCCTCAAGTGCTGCATGAACATGGTGGGTCGTGGTGGGCTGTGTGGTGGAACATTTTACACCAGATACAGGCTTTTCCATCCTCTACTTCGCTGGCTGAATGGTTAGTCACTTAAGCATTGCCATTGGTTTCAGTTGTCAGGGCCATGAAAAGCTGGACGTGAACTGCATGTGAATTCTCAGAGCTTGACTGCTGTTTAAGTCTGGGCTATCTAAAGCTAAAGCTCAAGCCAGAGGGCTCCCATGCCATGCCTGGAGCTGCATGGCAGTGCTCCTTTGCAGTTGAAAAAGGGCTTGTGAGTGTTGAGGCTTTCCCAGGCTATGACTGTGGAGGTGAGACTAAAGATGGATAAAGATTCTGGAAAGAAATCATCTGTACCAAGAGCAGTTTAAGCCTCTCTTTGATTTGCTCTGTAGTGTTATAGGAGAGCTTACATGTCGTTGTTTTTAAAGTTCAACCGTTTTTTCTCGAAGGACCTCAGAAGCTCCTGCAGCTCTTTGTTGATGTGCTGGTTCAGAAGGAGCTCGGTCTCTGCCCAGAGGAGCAGGGCTGTGGTCTCCTGCTGACTTGCCTTTCCCAGCTAGGCTGAACGATATTTAAGGGCTCAGGCCAGGCAGTCTGGTGTGGGGAGGGACAGTGCCTCTGGACCGAAGCACTGGTCAAACATCCACTGTCTCTGTGCTCCTCCACTGACTCCGCATTTCCAATGTGAAACAGAAACCAAACTGTACTGTTGCTGTGGCCAAGAAGAGAGGTACTTTTGTTGGAAAGAAATCAAAGTGATTTGTTGTTGTGGCTGTGGAAGGAGACTGGCCCTTCTTCTGCACAGATGATTCTCATAATGTGTATTCATTCCTACCCATGGTTAGGAAAATGCAGCTGCCAAAATCAGTGCTTTGAGATATATCTACTTTTGAGTGTCCAATGTAAGACATTTTATTCAAACCTCTGTCCAGATGCAGTAACTGTACTCAGTAGTTGCTGTGGGAGGGGGAAAAAAAGTGCATTGGAAGCACTGTTGAAGAAAAACAAGTGCTTACTGGACATTAAAATTTAATGTCAAGTTAACTGCTACTAATTTTGCTTTCAAATTATGTCTTTCTGATGACCCAAAGCTAGTAGATTTCTCTTTTTTCCCTTCTTGTTATTTCACCAGTTCAAACCTGAAATGTGAAGTATGGTTATTAGGAAACCAGTGTGGTCATTGCTTTGAGAGGATGATGCTGACAGTGGAGCTGCTTATAAACTATTGGTGTGTTGCTTTGCCTGGAATTTGGATAAGGTAGCCACTGAAGCAGAAAAAGCACAGCCAGTGTTGTCATATATTATTGGTGCAATGTGCCTTTATTTGTGCCTGGCTGAGCAGCATCAAATGGCATTTGACATGATTCTTTCCCAAGGCCATAGCTTGCTGCATACAGCAGACACTCAGTTAAATAATTTTTATATTTTATCTTTATACACATATATACATGGTGTTTGTAATCCATTGGGGTGATTTGCATGAATTTGTAAAATATTCCGCCACCTACCCTGCTTAATTTTTTTCATTTTGTATTAATAAGGCACTTTGAAAAACTCATGGCATCTTTCCCAATATAGTGTCCTTGAGTTATTAAATAAGCCTCAGTGCATCTAACTATGATATACAGCAGTCACATATATGTTTTCTGAAGTAGTAAAAAAAGGCCTAAAATTAGTGATTTAGCAGCTGTTAAATTATACAAATGTGGGGGGTTTTTTTCCTCAATTATTTCTTGGATGAAGACTTTCAGACCTGTAAGTTTTGGGTTTTTTATGAAGCACTGAACTCTTTCTGTTAGCTATAGTTATGAGGAAATGTAAACAGCATTTGTGTTTCTGCCCTCAATGCAAATAGAAATCCAGCTCTGTTATATAACATGCTGTACACAGAAATCATGGGCAAATGCCACAGTGTATTTTAGTAGCATTATTTTTGAAGAAGTTGATGCTTTAACAGCTTTTTTTAAATACTACTTTCCTTTCTTGTTAGGATTCTTCTGTTGAATATTCGTTTTGCAATTCATTAAAATAGTATTTCAGAGGCATGATAAATTTGATGCCCTAGATGTAGAAATTTAAAATTAAATAGATGTTTGCTCCTCATATTTTACCTTTTGTAAAAGTCTCCTATCCCAGTAACTGATGCAAAGAATAGATGTCAGCAATGAGAACAGACATCTGGAATAGGTGTGAAGAATTTACCATGTATTTCTGTCGTACCTGAATTTGGACTAATCTAGACCAAATAATAGCAGCATCTTTTCTGCATGCTGTTTTTATTTTTCTCTTCACTTCAGACTGAGATGAAAAACACCTGCCAATCCATACCGAAACGTTTGTGTTTCATTGATTGCTACCTGCAGGGACTATCCCAGTAATGACTGTGCAACAACTTGGGGGTGAAAATGATCTTTCTGTCTAGTCTTGTGTGAGATAACTCCCTATGGAGAAGGACAAAATGGTCAAAGCCTCACTGCCACTTTGCCCTAGACTTGTGTTTCAGTAAGATTTTGTTCACCATACCTCCTGCTTGCTGCTGGCTGCAAACATGGGGTTTTTAGCCCTGGCTTATGAAATTACGGTTTTATTAAAGCCTGCGCAGTATGTTGTTAACTTGGTAAGACAAATCTCTGCATTAACTTTTAACTCGGTTAATAGCCTAGTCTGTTTTGTTTTAATTCTTCCAAAATCAAATTCCAAGGAAAGAAATATCTAATGGATTTTTTTACAAGCTAGAAATTAAATTTACTGGGGACATCATATCAGACTATTTAGGGTTTATCATCTTGTCACCTGCTAGCTCAACTGAATTACAAGTTGGTAATCATAAGTGCACTATTAGTATATAATATGTTGCCAAATTAATGATTTGTATTTTAAAGTAGTTTCAAGAACGCCACTGCTACTTGAGTTTTTCCTCCTAATTTAGGCAAAATAATTCATTGTTTCAGCACTCCTTTTCTTCCCTTGAAGAGTGAAAGAGGTAAAGGAAGGGAAGAGGAAGAAATGGGGAAGAGTATATGGCAGAGAAATTATTAATCAGCTGTTGTCAAATGCACAAAATAAACCAGCTGGATCAGAAGCAAGAGGAGAAACCTATAATCTTTTCCAGTTATATAATATAGGAACATTAGTTCTAGAGTTAGTAAAAATATTTCAGGCTTGAACTTAGTGTTCTCTTGAAAGCCTTGTATATCCTGATAACTACTGAAACAGAAGTAATTATTCTGTAGTCTGAATTTACTGTGGTTCAATATTGTTTAAATGGAGCACATACAAACTCTGCCACTGCTGAAGTTTTACATACAGTGTTTGCCTAAAGAGGCAGTGTGTTATCCCTTCCAGAATATATCACAATTTCCAGGCAAGCTTCATTCTAAGGTTGATGGCTGTTTTCAACTTTTATTTTAACAGAAAATCATGCTTTCTAAATACATCCTCTTAATGGAAGTTACTTTTTTTTCCTAGGTCATACATGTTTTATTTTCATAATTTAACCTTTCTAACTTCTAAAATTGACTGATTAATGTTGAATTTAATCTTCAAAATTATACTTCTTTTCTTCGGGCTTCCAAAATAGTAAACATGTTTCTACTGGACATACTCTGTTACTGTGTTTGTAAGTGGCCACTTATGCATAAGAATGGTCATAATTTTTTATAAAATACTATTGTTTCCATTAGTTCTGTGAAACTGTATCTTCAAAAAAGAATGGTATTATTTTATTTGTTTCAAATTTCTTTCTCTACTCCATTCTTCCTTTCATCTGCTTGCTTTTAGACCATTATGGCCGGGTATCTACCAAGAGATGATTTTATTTTCTTAGTTTTCTAATCACTTAAGGGTTAGGCATGCTTGCCAAGATGTTCAGAAAAAGTAGTGATTTGTGAGTATCCTACTTCTGAGGGTTTAAAGGAGCATGATTGTCAGTGCACACTGAACATTAGTTCTATGAAAAATAACAACTCTTTGGCATGAGCTAAATGGTGCCAACAGTCATTTGTTCAGAAAGTCATGGATCTAGCCCATTTATTATCGTCCAGGTGGAGAACTACATCTTGTCACTTGTGGCTTCTTAATGATTCTGTAATTCTGTTGAGTTCTTCTGTTCTTCTCTGAGCTAATATGCATTTTCCTAAGATGGATCTGCTTCAAGAAGAAAAGACTCTTTGTAATCTCAAAATTGATGGCTTGCCACATATGATTTCAGAGTATGTGAGCAGCACACTAAACAAAATATTCTGGAGAACAATTTTGAATTGGTCCACTCTATTAGTATTGATTTTTTTTGTCCTTTCAAGCTGCCCTGATATAAATGTGCAAATAACCGCATGAAGCACAAACCAGAAGCGACTATCTGTGTAAGTGCACTACTTAACAGTGGTCTGCTTATGTTTAACACTTGTTTGATATCGAGACAGCAGTAAGATTAAATCAGGGTTAGTATTCAGTCCAGCTCAAAGCAGGGTCATCAGCAAATTCAGTTGATTGCAGGCTGTCAAATACAACCAGAGTATCGAAAACTGCTTGCTTTAAAAGTATAAACGTTTTTTCTTTCATTTCATGAAAACAGTTTACCCTAGACAACATGTAATGGGAAATTTCCTACTACTGCATTCAAATACTGCCTCCCATCCAAATCCTCGAATGTGCATTAAACTGAAAATTGAAAATAATTTGCAAAAAAACCCAACATCTTTGCAAATATGCTATTTTGAGAATAAAAAAATATATGGAGTTAATGAATTTTTTTTTTCATTTTATAGGAACAAAAGCTTAAAACCTGTAATTTCCAGGTCTGGAAACTCCTTGTAGACTTGCCCTTGTAAGTGCATAGAAATCTTCAGTAATCATTCACTCAAGAATGCATTTTGGGGGAATAAATATATTTATTATAGTAAATAATTTCTTGTGTCTGAACAATAAGTTTGGAGTGACTTTTTTTTCTCTAATTTAATTTCAGTCATCAAATTTGCTGTGATTCTAGAATACCTTTTATGAAATACATTAGAGAAGTACATCAGAAATGTAGAAATACATTAGAAAGGAATGAACTTCCATGATTAAATTCTGGGTTTAATAACTCAGACCAAACAAAGTGGGGTAAAGTAAATATCATTCTTTTTATATCACCACAGAATTAATTCTAGTATTTGTGAAATTTTAAAATGCATAATTCTTCTCTATTACATCTGAATATTGCAAAGCTTTTCTGTCTCTACATGGATCAACCAAGCTTAAACTTCCCTTTGATACATTGCTCTGAAACTAAAGGTAAAAATACAAGAGTGTAACTACCTAAAATACTCTCATGGTAATATTTAGTGTTTGCTGCTTTTGAAATACATATATGAGTGTGGGAAGAGTGTAAAAATCAGTCAATAAGGACAGGCAATTCTTTTTGGAAGAAAGTTAGAATACCTTGTTTGTTCTTTCCGTTCAGGGCTGACTTGGGTGCTGGGCAGGCCACTGAGTTTTCTGCAGTTGCATTGCTTCAGGTCTGTGAACATGGGCAGGTGGAAGTCTTGGAGGACTTCAGATGCATTTCACATGTACATTGGGGTACCTTCATATTCCTCAAGATGCTTTATTCCTGAAAAGGGTGCATCAGAGGACCGAGTATCAATTAGCCTTAGAGATCTGGGCATGCATCTATATATTTTGTAAATCATATTAATATTAGTAAATCTTAAAAAGGAAAAGATCCCTGTAACTAAATAAGATTATCTGGCTTATAAGGCCTTCGCTTGTGTAAAGCTTTTTGTTTGACCACGACTTAGAAGTGCTCTGAGACAAAACGGACTGGCTAGTGATCTCCTTTCAAATAATTACATTTGTTTTCTCTAGTGATTAACAGATGATCCTGTCACTCTTATTTGTGAGTTCCTAATCCTCTTCATGGGTTTTGAGATTGTGTTGGGTGTCTGCAAGTACCAAGGAACTATCTTTGTGACAGGAAATTGTTCTGGACTAAGTGGATCCAGAATGTTATGTTTTGGAAGTAAATCTGGTTTGTTACCTACTGCATCCAGTAATGGATTAAAAAGAGGAACCAGGATTGACAGCAGTAAGGAGAGGTGATGAGAGAAAGGGTGAAAGGCAGTCAGACCTCGTAGAGCTAATTCTGTTTGGTCTGGAAATCTTTTATACCGTGCCTCGTACTTCTTGTGTGAAGATTAGACTTAGATGTTTCTTGAGGAAAAAAATGAGCAGCCTTAAGAGCAAATAGCCCCACAGAATATTGAAATTTTACTGTACGGACAGTAGGTGGATTTGTAAAGAGACTAAGAGCAAGTTGACTCATAAAATCCTCTATCAATTAATCATTTAAAAATATTTAAATCCCAAAACATGTATAAACACTAAATTGCAGCATCTTATCCAAATTATTAATTTAGCAACTTTTCTTAGGTCAAGCCTGGTTTCGATGAACTGATTTAATATTTCAGTACATGTATTTATTGCAGTATTACTCAGGTATCCCCTTCAGATTTAAAATAAATATTTCATGGTGTTTTGCAGACTAAAAATCAAGTACCAATGGAGCTGTCCATACAGTTATAGAAACACTAGATACTAACAGATGAAGGATTTGGGAGGAGTTTATTAAAGAGTGAGACATTCTTTAGTTGAATTGAAATATATGAAACTGATTTGATTTCATTTGCTCAGGATATAATTCTTTTGGTACTTTTCTGGGGATATTGCATCACTTAAACTGTACTTAAACAGTATAGAAGAGAGTGATGAAAGGAGTTTGAAATATTTCTGATGGAAGAAAAAAATCTAACATTCATATGAAGCAAATGCCAAGTGGGCAAAAAATGATGTCTGAATGACCCATAGTCATTTTAAGCATGTGCTGATATTCACCATTACTACTATTGTAATTCCATTTTGCAGTAAGAAGAAGGTGGAGGTCTAAGGCTGCAACTTTTAGTATTTTGAAAGAAAATTATGTTCGTGTAAGTCCAAAAGTTCAGATGAGATGAATTATACCAAATTTACAATTCAGAAGAGAACTGAGTTTATTTGAGCCATGTAGAGCTGCTCCTCTGTCCTCCGTCCCTCATTACGCACGGGCAATATTTGGACCGTTCATGAGTTTCTACTGTTAGGTTTGAAAAAGATACTAGGTACGGTGGAAAATGTGCTTTCTAATAAACTGCTGTGATCCACAATACTGTGGCAATTGTCTGTAACTGATGTTTAGAGCGCTCTGTGTGTATCTTTCGTGTGGCAAAGTCTGTATGGAATGTGGGATCTTTCTCTGTTGTCTCTCCTTGTGCTTTCCTTTTGGAGTGATACTGAGCTCTCATTAAACATGATGCTCCTTTATTTACTTGGAACCCCCACTACAAAGAGATGGAAGACACACACATAAAGCTATTTTTTTCAAGTTGGCACTTTGGTGTGTTGATAACTAAATAACAGATCACCTGATGGGAGACTTTGATTGCCTGTCAAAGCCAATCAGGAGTCACTGGCAAAGAAAATACTTATTCCAGCAAAGTATTCCTAGTGTACACATGGTCAAGTAATCACAAAGACCCTCTGAGATGAAAACAGCTTCCATGCAGGGTACTGTAGTTGTTCACAGCTAGCTTTAAAGGAATAGGCATGGAGAGAGTACTTTTGCTATGACTCATCTACTGTTCTGGGACTGCCTTCCTAAAAGGCTGAAGGTGGACCTCCATCTTATTCTTGGTCTTACTCAGTTGAAGGCAGGGCAAAAAATGCGGTTTTAAATCAAGTTTGCCAAGAAGATAGTGGTGATAATTGTAATGAATTATCAGAGGAAAGTAAGCATCTGTCTTTCATTGTAAGCAAAACAGAAAGGTCATGGACAGAGTGAACAAAGAAATCACTGCTGGCAATTTTCTTCAATCGGCATTAAAGAACAAGGTCACCTGAGTGGAGCACGTTTCCATTTTGGATCTCCAACCAAGGCTCCAAGTCAGAGGGCTGGCATTTCATACATTTATTACTCCATAGCCGCAGGAGTACCAAATTCTCTTCTTTGTTACATATGAATAGATAAGTTTTCTCCTAAATGAAAAGCATTTCACTGTGAACTTTGTTCTTTACTGAAATTTAATGTAAAAGCTGATTTAGGGTTCTTATGATGATGCTGTGCTTTGTTTATTTTTTTTTTTCTGAGCCTGTTGTAAAACCAGCATAAATGGCTTTCAGCATTAGTTGGGCTGAATTTCATCTCTGCTGCTGCTTAATGGAATTTGATTACTGTTATGATAGTAAGCAAAGCAGTCATTATAGATTAAGAGCTAACTTGTCCAAATGCTATAGAAACTTTAAACAAAAAATGCAGTCCCTATGTGAAAGAATTTGATGCTGAAGTACATCGGTTACAGACAAACGCTGATTACATCTTGCAGGAAGGTATAGGGAGACAGCGAATGGATTCCACTGTGATGGTTCCCAGATCACAGGTAGCACTATGGAAGGGAAGATGATTTCAGTTCTGCCAAGTTGCTGCAACACTTTGTAAAGTCATGGGCAGATAAAATGGACACCATATGGATCAAGCATGGCTCACCGGCACTTTTGGCAGCTGGCACTACAGTGCTAGTGTGGATTTGTAATGTTATGATCTAGACCCATACAAATAGCATGTAACAGAATTTGGTTTCTTTGTTGCTAGTCTGTATTTAGGATCTTGTTATTTTATTGGTTTTAGGGCACAATCAATCAAAGCTTAGTTACAGTAGGCTGCTGCCCTATGTGAAAGTTAGTTACATATGATTACTGAAATCTACCTTCTTCTATTAAAAAGGAAGCAAGTACAAGAAAGCCACAGGATGCTGTTGCCTTTAGCAATTACTCGTTCAAACTGTCCAGGTGGAAAATTGCCTAGAGACTTCATGGTCATTTTTGCAGGTTATGGCAGCCTAAAGGTGAAGGTGTGAGGTGGGACGTCTTAGACTTTGTCACTGTTCCAGTGCCTGTTTACTACTGAAGACAGTTTCTTTCTTGGTGAGAAGATAGATGAAGTGGAAAAATCCATAAAGTATTCTCTATAACAACATGAATTCTCATCAAAGCAGGGGGAGGCAGGCTAACCATTCTTGGATGTATAGAAACTGCATTGCATGTACTGTTAGAATGTGAGAGAGGAATAATAGGCTTATGCAGTGGATTCCAAAAACTTTTTCCACATTAGTTATTTTTCTCTGGCTTCTGTATTAGTTTCAGAACTGTTTGCATAATGTGGTTTTGTCTGCATGGATGAATAGACATAAGCATTAACTTTAAATTACTTTTGTGGTAAAAGTAAAATCTGATAAATTACAAGAACCATATAAAGGAGGGAAACAGAATTGGGAAAAATGTAAATGGGGAGTCAGGCAACTTGTACTAGAAGAAAGTTATCTATTGTGAAAAGTGAATTAGATGCTTCGCATTTAGGTCAGTCTATTTTAACTTAAACCTTGTGTCAAAATTCAACCAGATTTCACCTGCTGTAATACCATTCTGAAGTTGACTATTCTGAGCTAGAGAAACATTTTTCGTTACATGGATAGGAAAACATTTGTGAAAAACACTATATAGAGATTTAGAATAACAGACTGTCCCTTATTCCAATTCTGTTTTGTAATTTAGTACATAACAACCTCAACTGATGACAACTGAAATTATCTCTCTATTACCTGCAGAACAATTTCACTGTAAACAGTATTAATACAAGCTTTTGCTGATTGCCATAGCAATATACTTCATCTTTGCTCTTTAGGTTCGGCTCTTGATGTGAAAATAGGTCAGATCTTGTTCTCTGCTATCTATCAGCATGTGTGTCAATCAAGCGGATGATGCACATACACCCGTTAGGGGTTATATTTAAGATCATCAACTCATTTCAGTTAGGTTTCTAAGCAGATGGTTTCTCTTGGTCCCCAGAAACATTATCTGGATTTGAACCACTGATATGAGTGTGAAAGAATCTGTTTATATTCAGCAGTCTCCTCAGTCTAGCTTCCATCTATTAAAATTTTAAAGGCACAGATTTTATTCTGCATGAACAAAGCATATGAAAAATCACTGTACTGGATTAATAAGTAGTTAGTGGAATTTCCTTCAATTAAAACTGAATACACAAGCCTGCAGCCTTGCATATTGAGTACATTCTTTAAACCAAAGTAGGCACCAGTATAACTTGAGACAGAGCTGTGATATGAAATTTCCCAGCATATATTAGTCTGATAAATTTTGAGGGTGGTTTGCTTTTTATGCCTTTCTTTTCCTGATGGTTCTTTTTAAGGTTTTCTAGGTTATGTCTTCCACTTGATTTTATTAAGCTTCTCAACCATTTGGCAAATAAGGAAATAGCATTACATTCAGAACAGAAATATGCTGCCTAAATTATTTCTGGTAATGCAAATAAAATATCAAAGTCATCTCATGGATTTTGCTGTGAATGAGAAACCTTTTCTTTTGATTACGAATATTCCCACCATCCAATTACAGATTTAAGTTACATACTGTAGTCCACATTTTTTCTTTCCTGATTTTATTTTAAATTTTGCCTGTCTCTCCACTGGTAATGCAGTGCTCTTGCATCTTATTACTACTGTTTGATTTGCTATACCTCTTAAAAGCCATGGTCAGGATCAACATGCATAGTCTGTGTTGCTGGATGCAGTGTAATATAAAGACACCAGAGCTAGATTTAAATGGGTTATTGAGGGTACCAGGAACAGTCTATCAAGAGAAGCACAGGTCTTAATCTGTAGTTGTTTATTCCCCTTAGCTTGATACAGACATGCTATCAATACAAGACAATTCCTGTGAGACTCCCTTATGGTTTATTGTTATGTGCAATACACGTACGTGAATGCAAAATTGCTTCTAAATTGTATGTCCTGCATGTATTAATTTCATTGTACATTTATTGTAATATAATAGAGCATCTTGACTGTTTATGTAAGATTTATTCTATCTAAACATCAGCCCTGAATATCAACACTTCTCAAGCACTCAAAGTAGCAGTAGCTACTAATGGAAATCAAAACTTCTCGTGGAAAGTAGTTAGTAATGACCACAAAATCGTTATGAAAGTACGCATATACTTGGAACTATGGGAAAGAGAAATTCAGTTAAAATGCGTACTCCTAACATTAGCACTTACATCGACAGCTCTTCTTTGTGAACGGTGTTGGTATGTATCAATGTAAAAATTACTAAGTTTGGGTAAACAAATAACGGATCGATACATGACTATATTCAGAATTAAATCTGCAGAGTGTTGTAGGTTGATTTTCGCAAGCAAAAAAGATGAGATTTCTCTGTTGATAAGCTAGTGTTTGGGATGCTCACAAAAAAAAAGCACTTGCATGTAAAGCAAGTTTGTTTGTTTCTTTACAGAAATATATGTTTTGGTGTTTAAAAAAAATTTCCTCTGAATGTAGGATTTGGGTTTGTTTTTTTTTTTTTTTTTGCTTTACTTAGCTAAATTAGGTTTAAATACTTAAACCCCCCCAACCCAGTTCTCCAAATAGTGTATTGAATTAACCTTACTTTTGCCATTAGGACTTCAGTTAACACAGGAGAGCAAGATAAAAGTGGTGCTCAATCACAGGTAAGTGGAGAGGTTATTATGTCTTACCAAATGCAGAGGAACTTAAAATGGTCATTGATTGCAACAACCAAGCTACTGTGGTTTGTTATAAACCTCTCAATATTTGGGATGAGAATGTTTTTAAAGCCTCACCTCTTGGAATTAAATTGCTTACATGAGAATTACTTCTCTCTTTATGGTCATTTTCTAGTTCTTTCTGGGAAAAAAAGAAAACAAAACTTTTAGTCTGTTTTTTTACAACTCAAAAACCTTATGTCAAAAGTGATCATGAAGTTACCCCCTTAAAAAAAAAAAAGTTTCAGTATGCCAGTTTCATGATTTGAGGATTCCTTAAATGTAGCTTCTGAATTCATAGGGATAACAGTTACAGTGTAGTTTTACTTTTCAATTCAGGAGGTTCTTAGAATGCATTGATGATAACTTCCTTCTCCAAGTGATAGAGGAGCCAACGAGGAGAGGTGCTATGCTGGACCTTGTTCTCACCAACAAGGAGGGGCTGGTGGGGAATGTGAAG
>JANZLQ010000065.1:6387529-6409983 GCA_026212715.1 Elanus axillaris
ACTATCCATCCTATTTGGGAAGTTGTGGCAGTCCAGGGAAGTTCCCCCTGACGGGAAAAGGGGAAACATAACCCCCACTTTAAAAGGGAAAAAAGGAAGACCTGGGGTATATTTCTTGTGTTTATGTATATTGCTGTAAATCCATAGTCCTAACTCACTTCTAGCCAAGTTTACTTTGTCCTTGGCTTGTCTTGATGCTGCTTATATGCTGTTATGCTATGTCCGGCACTGATTTGCTTTTAAAATCTTGCTTCTACCTCACCAGATGTGGGTATGCTTTGGAAATGGGCAAATGTCAGGAAGATTATGTTGAAATAAATTGTCCTTTTCCTTAGCATATTCAGAGCATATCTCTTCATCTTTAGCAAAGATGAGAAAAAGTTCTTTTATTTCGTTGCAAAGCATAAAGCATTGATTCTCTTTTAGTCACTGCCAAAAAACATGCTCCCTATGGTGATCGCCTCCTTTTTTTCCTCCACATCTGGCTCTACTTTTCTCATTTTTTTTTTTTCCTTTCCCAGAAGAGTTCTACAGTTTAAGGGGTTTGGGCCACAGATGTTCAACTGCTATTTTTGACAACCAGGCAAAGTAACTTTGGCCTTATAGGCTAGATTCAGTTGCCCAGTTTTTGCTGTGAGTTATCCTAAGGTTCACATTACTGAGACACAGTTTTTGTCTCAGGATGGAAGGAAGCGGGAGCTGCTGCCTCCTTAGTTAACCTAGAATTTAAATGATGACATGTTAAGGTGCTAATGTGTTTTGAGTATCAGTCTAGCTAGTATCACTCGTCAGAGTGGTAAATGAAAGAATATGCTGCTGCCTCTTGAGTAATACAAGTAACTGAGCTCACCTCCAGACTGAACATTACTTGTCTTTGTTTTGAATTTCTCTGTATGTCACTCAATATTGTTAAGCACACTTGATTCTTCAGGACGCTGCAGGAAGTAG
This sequence comes from Elanus axillaris, assembly GCA_026212715.1. NCBI lineage: Eukaryota > Metazoa > Chordata > Aves > Accipitriformes > Accipitridae > Elanus > Elanus axillaris. The sequence goes on from JANZLQ010000065.1 coordinate 6,388,478, forward strand.
GTTGCTTGTGTCAATATTGTATAGTACTGACAATTGTAGTAGAGGATGTCTTTAAGCTGTCTATCTTTTTAAGAAATGTATTCTGTTTGGTAATCTAGTTCATTCCCATAAAAGACATGTTCTAGAATTGAGAGTCTTTCCATTAATGAGTTTTCTGGGCTGTATAGAATAGCTGTTAAAATGAAAAAACCTGTGACTTAGTGACATTAAATTAGATTTGTTACTACTCACAACTGAGCTCCCTCAAGGTAGCTGCAGTGAGCTTCTAAAGCAAATGAAAAAAAGAAAGCCTTTTTCATTGTTATTGCAGGTGACGTATCTAAACTGGCAGTATGCAAGCATAGGAAGAGCATATAAATTAGACCAAAAGAATTTCTTCAGATTTTTTCAAAAGCATCAACAGAAGTGAAAAAGGGAATGAACTTTGGTGGGATGTGTGAATGAACATCTTCATCATCTTTACCTAGCTATCTTTCAATGCCAAAAGAAAAATAATGTACTGGAGAGAAAAGTAGTTTTGGACCTTTATTCTGCAGTAAGACAAAAAACAAATACGACATTCACAGAATATCTGTACTAACTTGCCTTAGTTCCTTATATTGTGTGCATATTACAGTCATTTTTCATTTTGAAAAGAATGAGATTACCAACGACCAATTCAAGGAAAACATTTTTCATAGTGGGCTGGATCTTTCTGTTCCAGGGGTATTGCTAAAAAACTGTGAATTTCCTGCCACTTTAGGTTTCAGTAATACTAGATCAGAAGGAAAGTTTTTGGGGTGCTAAGAACTACTACTTTCTGCCATTGCAAGATAGACTCACTTGGCACCTTTTGGGATAATGTTTGACGGTCACAGTAGAGGACTACTGGCAAAACTGGGCAATGGCTAATTAGGTACTGTCAGTGGTGTTTCACTCTCTTCTTAAACTACCCAATTGTAACTGAAATGAGGCTTCTGTGGCACCAGCACCTCTACAGTACTTGATACAAATGTGTAATTAGAGCAAAAATAGATTTGTACAAACTAGACAACGGACTTTTTTGTAGAGTAAATGAAGAAAAGGATTTTTCTGCACCTTGTTAACTTGTATTAGGTCAGGCACATGCTCTTCATGTACTGAACTAGTAGAGTAGCCACATTTTCAAAGACCCTTCTGTTCTAATAACCGTTTCTTTATCCTGCAAGAGGTTATAAAGGAATTTATCATATATAGTTACATTTTTTACCAGAGCATATTCTCAGTATATACGGAGGCAATCTCCCTAACCTCGCTGGTTAACCCACTGCTAGTTTCTGAAAAGATTTTACTTTTCAGTATATCAGACCTAGACAAGGAAGAAAATGTGTCCAAGAAAGTAGGAGAGTGTCCCTGTTGCAAGTGTGAAACTGGAAATAGTTTATCACAGTCTTGAGGCCATTCTCTTCATTCCTTCAGCATTGCCCTTTCCCCCTTTTCTCAAATGCAAGTATTTTTCCAAACAAAAGGCGAAATACCAATCTTTGTTCAGCTACTGTCATTAGTACTACTTGAAAATGATAGGGTTTAGATTGTAAGTACTCCTGATAAAGGACAGGAGGATAAATTTGTTACAGGCGAACATGGAAGTTTCACAAGAACAGTAGTAGGGTGAGAAGTAGGAGGCCTTGCCTCGGGCAGCCTGCCCTCACAATGTCACAGGGCAGCTGCAGCTGCTGGCCATCCCCACCGCTGCCTCACAGGGCACTCCTGGACCTGGCACAGGACATCGGTTTGCAGCTCTCGATCACCTTCAGCACTTGCCACCCCGACACCGTACACCTGACGTTGTCATGGTGTACTGTGTGGGTGGGGCCATGGCAGTAAGAGACAAGCTCCTGCGTAATTGGAGTATTTGTTTTATTAACTAATATTAATAAAGACGAGGTATAAAAGTAGTAAAGCATTAATACTGAAAGAACCTCTACCTAAGCAATGATTATAAATAATAACACTTACTACACACACAAAAATGCGCCCCTAACTCACTCACAACGTGCTAGAGTTGCACTCTACCTACGCCCACGGCCCAGCTACACCGGGGAAGCCATGGGCCGCGCACCTGTCTCAGCAGGTGAGGCCATGCCTCCACACAGTTGTCCTGCCTATAGGAGGCGGTTGCTTTGGGGGTCTTCAGGTGATCTTCCTCAAATACCTCGTGGTCTCGTGAATATACTGTTTGCTCTACCATGCTGTGTTTGCATCACCAGCCTCCTGTCTAAGCATGTCATGGTTTGCTGAATCAAATACCCGATAGTTATCACTTTCATCTCTGCTGCCAGTTTCTTCCCCACGTTAACTCTAAGTAGTGATGTCCAGGCAGAGTTCACTTCTTCCTGTTACCCTCTAGTCTCGAGGCAAATGTGAGTTACTTCTTCCTGCCAGCTGCACACCAGGTCAGACTTAGTTCTCCCTTCCTACAACTCAGCGCTGCTAAGCTGAGTGCCCTGGCCTGTGTGCAGAGCCGTCCGCCGGCAGCGCTGGGTGAGCTTCGCAGGGGTGCCCGTGCCCCAGGCTGTGGGGCGTTCTGGGTCTGGAGCACTGGGAGGGAAGTAAGGGGGGGGTGCATTGAAAATACGGTCTTACTGCCTTTCCCAGAAGAATGGGAAGTTGAAAATGTGGATGAAATGGTTCAAAAGTGAGTTTGTTACCACTTTGCAACCTAATGTCAGTGGAAAACATCTCGGCAATACTGAGAGGATCCCAATCCACCAGTCAGTTTTTAGCCTCAACCTTCTATCTCAGGTACTTAGAAGACAGTATAGCCTCAAAGAAGAATTGGCCAAAGTTTCTGTGCAGTTCTGCAACTTGAAATCAACGTGGTGGTTAGGTCTTGTTCTACTCTATTAGTACAACTTTTTTAAAAAGTAATCCATCAGCCCATTTAATTCCATAGTTGTAGCATGAAATTATAATCCTCCTGTTCTCATCTGCTGTTTCATCAACACAAATGTAAACCAGCCTGGTAAGATTAAATATCACTCTGCCAAGGCACTACTGCTTCCCTAGAAAAATGGAATAAAAAAAATTGGCAGTTGCATCAGTTTTGCTGGAGTGAAGAACTTCTAAACTTGCACTGAAATGCAGCTTTTTTCCCTGCCAAATACTTGCAGCATAGTGGCAGATTGGCTGTTGATTTACAAAATATTTTTACCCAGTTTATTTTAAAATAGAACCATAATTCTTTTCCTGTTGAGTGGCACTAAAGCAATTACATGATGTAAGCAATTAAAAATAATTGCAAAGGCTTGAAAGCTAAATGCTAACATGTAAAGGCCAAATTCTAAGGTTTTTGCTTGACTTTCCTTAGACAGGTTTCCTACTTGTTTCACTGCAGTTTTCACCTTGCATTTCCTGGTTTAAAGCAGACACAGGACCAGATTAATAAAACAGGTAATTGTGCTTTGTCTGCCAAATCTGCATCTTTCATCACATGTGGTTATCAGTGCCCCAGATGAGTTTTATGTGTAAAATAGCCAACTGTGAGCATACAGTGTTGATGTGTTACTGAATTTTGTATTCTTAATTTACCTTGCCCGGATGCAGTGTCAACTCACCTCAAAAATTCTCACCCAGTATGATTAAGTTCTTTTACAAGCAGTATTAATTACTGCCGTGTATTTCAGGTAGATGTGAAACTTGCTTTGTCCCTGCAATATTTTACAAGAATATTCTGTCCCTTCCCCAACAGCATCACTTTCTAGATCATTTATATATCTTTGCAATGCTTTTGCAACATAGTTTCAGCCATTTTGTTTCCATGGGTTGCCTTCAGTTGCACCTCACCACACTTTTGGAGCTTGGGATGGGAGCAGATAGCAGTGCTGGCTTGATGTATTTTAACATATGAAGCGTGAAGGTGAAAACTGCATTCAGCAGTGCCAGTCAAATGGATTAATGCTGTTGCTGAAACCGGAAAAAATGACTAGGGCAGAGTAAACTGATCATTTGCAGTAATTTTTTTAAAATCATTATGCTCTCTCATCTTAATTTTAATGGTTTGAGAATTAAGGACTAGCATTCATTTTCTTTTTGTAGAACCTATAAATTGGGTGTGTAAGTTTACAGTACAGACCTCATCTGGTTTTACAGCCAGTGGAGGGGCAATTCATCCTATTTTATTTCAACCTCTGTTTTAGGATGGGATGACTCATCTTCTAAGGGAGCTGTTTCTCACCGTTGACTATGAAGGAACATAGTGTCTGTCAGTTAAATTAGGGCAGATGAACTTGCCATGCAGCTTGCTGTGTCCACCTCCTGGAAATACAAATCATATCTGAAACTCAAAATACTTAAGGGAAATGCACAATTAGATCACAGAAGTGGGAACAGCAGATGTTTTGATGGAGTTGTATGTGCATTGGTAGTGAATTGAAACTTTGGGTTAATATTTATAGTTAAAGATTTTACTTTTTATGGCTATCTGTTTTTCCCCAAGAAACAATGTATTATTTTTATACAGGAGCAAAGGAAGATGAGATACTATCCTTCAGTTAAGCAGATGGTTCGATGAATGGGTCCGATACGCTTTTGCCCTATGGGTGTATGGTATTCTGAAAAAAGAGATGGGAAAATGTCTGAGAAGTGTAAGATGATTTTGCTTGATGCTGACATATGATGCCCTCATCTAGTGTAAACATTAATTACTACTTTTTTTGCTAAGCCAAGTGGAGGTGTTACTTTAAGAAAATAAGTCTTAGAAGCAAAAATCCTTAAAAAAATTTATCAGTTTTTTGTAAAGTTTAATATTTAGATCACAGTGATCAATTTCCTAAAAATGGGTGCCCAATAATTTCTTAAAATCATATCCATTTTAAGTGTTTTGTAGTGGAAATTTCAAGTAAAGACAATTAAGAACACCTTTAAAAATACTACTATACAGATTTGGTATCAACAACAAGTCTGGCTCCACAATATGTGCAAGATGACCTTAGTCTTGTTTTTCTCATGGGAAGTGATTGTACTGGTTACTGCAAAGCTGTGAGCCTGAGGGGATGGCTTTACATTTATATTAGATCAATATCATAATTAGAGAAAAAACCTTCTACAATCTGACATATCTTAAATTAACCTTTCAAAGTATTTTGTGGGCAGTCAGGGTTCACAAATCATTTGGTTTCTCAATTATTTCTTCTCTGTGGAATTTTGATATGGAAAGTTCATTAAATAATAAAACTATTAGGAATTGTGTATGATGTATGATAGTAGAAATAAAGACAGCCAATGTTGCTAGCCCTCTATTTATGAAATCAATCATAGTTATAATTTGACTTTTTTCTCATGCCTTCTCAGAATCATTTTACAGTCTCTTTAATTTTACTTACTCTTCTCCCTTTGTTTTGTTATCACTGGCCATTTTTCTCCAGCCCCTTTTCTGCCTTCCCTTTTCAATTTCCTAAACAGATTATGAATCCAGTTAGAATCAAGGTGAACTTTCGAACTTAGTGTTCTTCAGCTGATTAGAAAACGGGCATAATAGGGAATCTCATTTTTAACAATGATTTCATAAGAGTAATTGAATAGCATCTTTCAGCTGAAGGTCACAAAGTGCTTTGTAATGTGAGGCAGTATTATTATTGTTCAACTAATAATAGAAAAAGTGGGCCAGATAAATTTAGGCATGCATTTAAAAAATACTTACCTTTGAAGTAGGGTTCTGAACCCTTTAGGCACTCAAATTCTAGGTTTAGCTTTACCAAGGTAACTATACCTCAAAGCTCCCTCTGAACCTGCTGAGAGCTGTGGGAACTCAGTGTGCCTAAAAATCAGGAAAAAAAGGATGAGGAGAGGACATTTATGGAACAAACAGATGAATTCAATACATGGAAATCTTCATCTTCCTGATGTATGCATTTGTCTTACCAGCTAACTTTTTCATGGTACCATAATCCTCAGATGCTTAACTGTGACATTAGAATGATATTTCAGACACTTACCTTTTAAGGTCTTCACCAAAGTGGTTTTCCTCAGGTCCCAGAGACCTCGGGCACGCAGGAATTTTGCATCTCTACTTTTTTTTAGAGGCATAGGGTACAAAGCATCTTGTAGAGTTTGATGGGTGAAAGAAAGAATATGGCTTATAACTGAGCCATAAACATTTCACTTTACAAGAATGAGAGCTTGCTGATTTAATTAAGAAATAAGGTAACGCTGTTACCTGTATTGAAGCTGTGATGATGCCATGTATTTGGGGTCCTGTAAAAACTGGGAGCTATGCCTGCACCCATTCAGTTCAGCTTCTGTTTGGATCATTTAGAGATTATTATGGTTTCAGTTGGGCCAGAAAAAAAGGCAATTTTCATATTATTTTGTTTTGTATTGCTACATAAAGTACGGTATGATTTTACAGTGCAAAGTATTTATAGCAACAATGATGTCTCTCAGTTTATGTTCAGAGCACTCAGCCAGTTGCAACCAGTTCCTATAAATCTACCGTTTATCATGTCATAACTTACAAAATACATTTACGTTCTTCCCACAGCAGATGTGTGTGTGTAAAGAACTGGGGCATGCACATCCAAACCCTTTGCAGAAAGGTTTATCTTCTGTGTAAGAGAGGAAATTTTGAAGTGATGGACAAACTATTCTTTTTTGTGTGAAAAGTTATTTAAATATTTTTTACTATTAAAGAACTCTTTGCACTTGAGGAGAGAGAGAATTTACAAATGTAGTGGACAAGCTGAATTGTCCAGTAATGAAATCTTTTGTTTCAATATAATTCCTGTTGTTGTTTTATATGTTTATTCATCATTTTAGGTGACTTGTCCAATGTGAAAAACCTTACATTAACTGTTGTTGCTTCTCTTGTTCTCGAAATCTTTATATTCTGATTGTTGCTGATGATTATATTAGCAAGTTTGCTGTTGTCAGTAGTTTGTTAATAGGTAATAACTGAAGAGACAAAATTTAAAGGCAGGCAGTATCATGTCTTAATATTGCCAGAATTGCAAGTAGTAAAGAAATTGTTCGAGCAGCTGAAATATTTTGGTATTAAAATGGGATAGTATCATGCAAAAGGTTAGGAAATAATGTCAGTGAATATGACTAAGGTTATATGTAGAGTTTGTGTGTGCTCTGTTTTGATTTCCAGGAAATACTGAGGTAGGGTGCTTGAAAGTATCTGTAGCAGACTAATGCTCTGTTCTTAAAAATACAACTTTGGACTTGCAGGCATGGGTCTAATTCTGCAGCCTAGGGTAGGAATCTCTTCTGCTGACACTTTCAGTAAAAATTGAGGGATTTCAGGATCCATTAAAAAGGTTGTTGAACATCATGGAATCAGCCTACTACAGCTTATTTTTCTGTGGAACAATTGTTTATTTTTCCACCATTTTTAATAAGTTCTTTACCGTTTGTATAAAAAAAATGAAATACATAGTTGACAAACTTGCCATTCTTGCTGCACATCTTGGACCCAGTATTAATCCAATGATCTGTTTGTTAAACATCCCTACCACTTATGCATGTCACCAATTCCATAAAAAGGTAGTTATTTCCATGGTACTGCATCTCTATTATAAAAGCTTTACCGTGACTGTATATTTTGAATTTACAGACAGGAAAGGCATATGGTTTATTATTTAAAGAGTTATCTTTTTTGACACATTCTCTCCAGCTGTCTATTGCCAGGAGTTTCTTGAGTTTTGAAGTGCCTTCTATGCCTCTGGGACCCCTTTACCTACTGTTTCTCAATGTTAAAGGTCCAGCATGAGATACTATTTTGAACCTTCTGTGAAATTCACTTAGTTGGCTGTAACTTTGCAATACTTCTACTGCTATTCTCCTCGGTAGAATCTTGAAGTATTTGCTCCTTCTGCTTTTGTACATAATTTTGAGGAAAAACTTCTTGGATACTGTTTTTTGTCATGATGAGTTTTCGTCAGTCTTTCTTCTCCCTTAAAAATACCTGTAATTATGGTTTTCTGTGTCTAACTCCTGCCACTTGCATGTTATCACATACACATAGATGTTAAGAGTTTACTGAGTTTGAACTACTTTGATCCCATTTATGGAGGATACTAAGCAATAATAATTCAGCCAGCTTTATAAAATTGATGGCTCTGATTGAATGAATAAAGAGTCTGTGGCAAACAAAGAGGAGCTAAAGCCAGGAGTGCTCATAAATACTTCTGTTCTGTATGTGAGGATAAGCAGGTTGCCATATTCATACTGTAGTGTGATTATGAAATTCTTTCTACTCCAACAGTCAGTCACTAAGGCTACTAATACTGGAAATCTTAAGTCAGTACATGGGGGTAACTTATATCTAAATATTTTTTCGGGATTGGCAGAAGAACTCTGGATTTTTAATATCGATTTTCATTATAGCTTGGAGTGCTGGGGATGTTCCAGAAGCCTGTGGGAGTTAAGGTCCTGCTAACATTTTTTGTTTTAAAGGGGTGAGAGAACCTAAGTAATTATAAGCCTGTCAGTCTGACATCAGTCTCAGGCAAAATGATGGAAAGGCAGATGTGGGCCTTGAATAATAAAGGATTGAGCTCTGCTGAGTTCAATATATGTTTTATAAGCACAACTGTTAAGATACAAGAAGGGCAGCTCAAGTTACGGAATGGGGGGGGGGGTGCTACCCAGGAAAAGCATTTAGGTGCTGTGATGGGTAATAATAATGCAGAGACCTTAAGTTTTTCATCCAGAACAGTAGCCAACAAGAGCTAATGTAATCACTGAATGTATAAACAGGACAATATAGAATAAAACTAAGGAGATCATTTTATCTCTTCTGCTCTGTGAAGCTAGAGAATAATACAAAACCTAATCCTGTTTCCCACTGTTCAGCAATGATCTTGGAAACCTGAAGAATGCTTGAAGAGGCACAAGACTCCTTAGAAAATGTTCTGCATAGTGATACATTATCTTGAGGAGTTTTATTCAACTCATTTAGCGAACAAAATCATTAAGGGAAGACTTGATATTAGTCTATAACTGTAAATGTGGAGAATGGAAGACTGAAAACGGAAAGCTTAAAACCTAGCAGACAAAGTTGTAAACAGATTAGCAATTGAAAGTAGACGAATTCTTACCATAAATAAAGAACCATGGTGATACCTCTGAAAATAGTGAAGGTGAATTCTTTAGACAGGTAGTTTATAAATCAAAGTTGTGATTTTTTAAGGCAGAATCTCTGCTACAAATAGGAATTTCTTCTGGGAATTCCCAAGCCCTTTGTAATACTGCAGGTCAGACTGCGTGATAACAATAGTCCCTTCTGGCTTTCTAATCTGCCTCTGTGTGTCAGCAAAGCAGGTGTGGCTTTGAGTTGCACTGACAGTAATGTGTGGCTGCAATAGAGTCTCAGCACATGGTGTTGTGCCAGAAGAGGCTTCTATACATACCCACTGGCCCATGCGGTGATACTCTCCAACTGGCTTTTGACTACAAAACTAATACTGGAAAATCATGCAGTTTTAGCATTGACGATAAAGACAGTATTTTAATTTCAGCAATTTACTTTCAGAGCCAAGAATAAGAGAAATAAGAAATCTAAATCTAACTTATGATGTGAGAAGGTCTGCTTACTCTTGAAGAAGGTCTTGCAAGTATCGGTGCCACCTTGCAGAACGCCTGTTCCATTTAGCTTAGTTTAGTTTAGTTTACTGTGGGTGAGTATCTCTACAACTTTGCAGGTGACCCCCCCCCCATCAAACCTTTCCGTGTACTGTATAAGGAATACTTGTCATTTTACAAGACCCATTTGATATTAGCTTCCACTGTAGTTACCAGGCTGTGGCATTAGAATATGACATTTTCAGTCATTACTACTTACATCATTTCCAGTAAATTATTTAAAAGTTATTCTGAGTTCTTATTGATCCCAGTGTAAAAATAAAGTCAAAAGTGTTACAAAGAGCCACACTTCACACATTTTACTTCTCTCAAAGAAATATTTTAGATTATCTGAATAAGCATATTTCAGTTAAATATTTTAATGTTTTTCATTTTTAGCCTAATATTATAATGCTTTTTCTTTACAAAGGGGTTTTAAATAGTACCATTGCAAGTATCTGCATAGATCTCAGAAAATATGTGCATAAACATGGAAAGATAAAGATCTCGCAGCAGCATTAAGAACAAACTACATTTTATCGTTCATGGTACAGAGATTTGCAACCATTTGCTTTAAACTACAGGCTTCAAATACAGTGTATATATCTCCTCCATTTAAAAAAAATACTTTTCTACTCTAATGTTTATTTTGTTTAATTTACTGTATGACAAAAATAGATATACACAATGCGTTAGTTGATTGTGCCTATGTGTTTATATTGCAGTACCTTCTAAATGAATCAGAATACATTCCAAGGTATGAGTTTGTATTTTTTAGGAACTTTCTTTTGCCCTGTCCCATTTTAGATATTTTTAAGAATTATGCAAGTGGTTAAGTGAGGATGATCTCAAAAAGACTGTGGTAAGTAAATGCGCTGAAGTGAGAAAAATATTCAAGAATGTTTCAGTTTTGTATGGACTTTATTTTTCCACTCACTTTCTGGGCTCTAAGTAAGAAAGGATATTTAAATGACTTGTAGTATTAATGTATCGTACTAATTAAAAGGTATTTGAACACTCTGCAGAGTAGTGTTGGCCTTGAGGCAAGAAAATCCATCAGGTGAGCACACTTGATTATCATTAATAGAAATTTGCTTTTTATTATCTGAATTAACTTTTCTGTGTAAAAGCCTGCCGCAATTATAACTTGGCTCTACTCATGTCACTGGTGTAATGACAGCACTCCGGCTCTGGGGGCAGATGGAGGCTGTGCTGAAGCTGAGTGTAGGTATGAACATCAGGGGGACTGTATTAATTCATGCCACCCGGCCCTGATGCCATCACATACGTGCAAGCTGGTGTGAGGTTTGCTCTGGCTGCTCTGCTGGTATCAACAGGCAGGAGCTATATGAGAGTGAGGAATGGGAAGGGAATTCACACTTGCCCACATCTGGTTGCTCTTCAGCTTTTTTATTCTGCTCAGGCAGGTGGACCTTATGCTTGGGCAGTTGCTGCATCAATTATAAAAATTACTTATGAACATGTGCGAGACCACTGGCATCTTTATCTGCTTTGTGTACCCTGTTTACCAGACAAGAACTTCATGTAGAAGGAGCACTGAATGAAAAAAAGAGAATCTGAAAAAGAACAGAAGATAACAAGATTATGCTTAAGAAGAAATAATTCTGCAATTTCTTGGGGTTTTTATTGTCATTATTATTACTGAATATTCCCTCCTTGATTTCAGGTTTTGCAGAAGATGTATGTATAGTTGCACATTTTAAGCAGTGATCTCTGACTGCTAAATAAAAGAACCCAAATCACTATAAAAATACCTGTAGTGTAATAAAACAGTTCACCCATTCACCTAACCTAGTTTCTAAGTAGCTAACATTCTCTATGACACAAAATGGGATGAGCGGCAGTCAGAATTTGAAATGTATTGTCTCAGTATGCAAGACTTTCTCCAGGTTCTTTAGCTCTTGTTGGTGCTTCTTTTGTGAACGAGACAGATAAAGTGTAAAGTAACAGTATTTCTGATGGTTTTGTCCTCATTCCATTTCCTGATGTTATTAGTGGAAAGAGAAAAGTGTAGGGGGTTAATGTTAACATCACCAGCCACAGCTGCAGGTCTGGCACAGGAACTATAAAACCTATGATGACTTGCCTTAGTTGAATTGTTGTAGAGCCCATGGAACTGTAGTACATGCTGTAGAGCTCTGCATTTTCTCTTCAGGTACTTGGCTTTTTTCATTAATTCTCACCAAAGCTCTGTCTGAGCATGTAGCCTATGACAAAGCATTTAAGGGGATATAAATGGGTATCTTAGATGTATAAAACCCTATAGAAGAAAACAGTAAATTTTCAAGATCTCATGAAAGCTGTTCGTAAAACACTGAAATCTTTGCCAGAGACTATGATTTTAAGCTACTGGACTGGTTGAGCCATCTAATGTACAGCAAACATGAAACCAAAACAGTGTTTTGGCTAACAACAAACCTACCTGTATTAGCACCATAGGAAAAGCCCTTCTCTGACGCTCTCTGGATCGCCCCATTTTGCTGAAAAGCCATGGAGGGACAGGTTCAGTTCTGGCTTTCCTTGTTATGAGGTGAATGTGGTCAAGTGACCTCATCTCCAGTCTTTTCTACTTCTCTATCTGTAGAAAATACAGACTGATTTCCTGACTCCCCACAGTATATGTTTATTTATAAATACATGGTACAGAGACTGCTTTGTTTGCTTGAACTACAGCATGCTTCACAAAAGAGTAGCAGACTTTTGTGATATCTGTCCTATGCAAATAATTAAGATGTTCTTAATCATGGTACTTCACTGTATTAATTAATTTTAAAGAGTAATTACTGTAGTAAGTGGCTGCTTACTTAAGTATTAAAAATGAGAACATTTGTGAGAAAAGGCTAACTGAAAATAATAAAATGGAGGAAGCAGAATGCAACATAGTGAAGGCAAAAAAAAAGTAAGAACAGAAGGGATTGAACACTGCAAATTACGATCTGAGTTAGTTATGATACATCTTCGATTCGCAGTAGTGGATGTTTTTCTTGAGTGATAAGAAAAGTATCGGCACTTTGTACATTGATATAAAATTTCAACCGTGGTGTGAAAGTAGTGTACATCACAGGTGTGAGAATACACACACAGCTTTCCTTTCAAGTGGAGCGGCAGACAGCAACGCGCAGCACGCTGCTCTCGTGCAAAGTGGCCACGTTTGCTTTGTACACTCCATCACCGTGTGGTTAAGTCCCAATGCAGTGTCGTGACATCTTAGCTCACTGTAACCTAACCATGTCAGCACGGCCCTGGGAACGCATGGCTGTGTTTGACTTAGTATTTGGCTTCTCATATGTTTCCTCTTTCCTTCCTGGCTGAATAAAAGGGAGAAGAGAGACTTCATTGAGGTAGTATCTCATGTGCAGTCTGCCAGGATGGTCCAAGCCATTTATCTGTTTTCCTGAAGAAGTGCTGTGGAATTGCTAAGAATTAGATGCACCTAGAGGGCTTGGGTTAACTCTGCACAGGTGTCCACAGTGTAATGGGTGGGGAGGTTTACAGGGCAGGAATCAGAGTACACAAAATCCTCAGACATTTTTGACATCACTATGTAATGTTCCTAATACAAAAACAAACAAACAGCAACTCCCCATCCTTCCGTCTGTCAAACATTTGCCAGTAGATATAGAAGTTATTAACATTAGTTGATCTTTAATGGTATTTGCCTGTTTATTTGTCCTTCATTGTTTCTCTCTGTGGTCTAACAGCTGCCTGCCACCCAAGTAAGGAGAATCTAGTTTCCCTCACTCACCGGTTCTCTGGTGACTCTGGGACTTCCTGTGAGCCAATACATTTTACTAAGCCAGCAAAAAGATAAACGAGCAGAAAAAGATGGATAGTTTACAGCGGTACTAATAGGCAGAATTATTTCATATCGGAGGCCACTGAACAACAAGGAGAGTGGAAAGAGTTTGTGGGCTGCATAGTCAGGAACAGGCAAGGGGGTAAGGAGGAGTGAAGGCAAGACCTCCCCTTTTCAGCATCAGTGAACCCTTAAATCAGGGCAGTTTCTTACAGCTCCCCATTTTGATCTTATGTATCCAAAATCATATCCTTTTCTCTGTTACCTCAGTTTGTCTCATGAGAGCTATATCCTTTCAATGCAGTGTTCACCTCTCCTTCCATTTATTTAAACCACAGAGCCACAGCTTTGGTACTACCCCCTTAAACACTAGAGGTCAAGATAGGCATGAGAGTAGCGTCAACATATTTCCTTCTAGCAATAATTAATTTCTTTTGCATTCATAACCAGGTGTCTGGAAAATAATAAAATCATTAAGGAGACAGAGCTGTAGTTTTTACCAGGCAAAAATAATTGTTCCTTCTTCTGGTGTCAGCTATGGGATTGCTAGTTAAAGAGTACATTTTTTAGGTTTGACCACAGGGTGAGCGCTTTGCATGCAAATGGCCTATGCTTCATCACTGAAGGAACAGGCTCGGTTTCCACAAGTTCCTTATAAAGTCCTTACTTTGCTCTGTACTCTTCTACCCTTGTCTTGCATGATTTGCTAGTCCTACAGCTTACAGTTTTTATCCCTACACATAGGAGTGTGTAGTTTCCTGAAGAAAATAATCATTCAACTTTTTTCCCTTGTAAAGTACTTTATTTTACTGTTTCTTGTGTTGGTACATATTCATACCACTGCAAGAGTTTTGAATAAATGTTAAACACAGGTGAGCTTAAATATGAAAGAGACAAGCTCCAGAAGAGAATAAAACCAGCAAAAATAGGCTGATGCATTACCCCAGTATAAATATTGCAGAAATATGAATTTGCTGCAAGACTCTAGTAAAATTTTTAGACTAATGTGGGGGTCTCTTTGTGTCTTTTTGATATTAAAATGGTAAAATCTGTAAGTTTAATAACTTAAATAGAAGTTGTGCGTAAGAAATGAATGCACTAAAATCAGATCTGTACTAATTTTATAGTAAATCTGTAGTATAGCTTTGTACTCCTCAACACAATATTACTTACTTATCAATAAATATAATTTGCATATGTGTATGTGTGTCTAATGTGTGATACGGTAATAATATATTACCTTGCCAGTATAGTTCATTATGTTATACAGTCTGTATCATCAATTTTAGTTTCCTTTTTTGGTGTATTTGGATGTGCACCAGGACCCAGCTTAGCTAGAGATATGGAATTAGCATATTGTTTCTTGGGGAATGCCCTTGAATGTGCTTGAGTAGCTGTCTTGTGTGAGACGTGAGCAGCATTGCTTGCAGAAAGGGTGGAAGTTTGTTTCAAGCAGTATGCAGTAATCCCGAGTTGCTGTGCCTACTTAAAAGCCTCAGGAAAGCTCTTCAGGCTGTCAGGATCATTGTTCAGTGAGTAGCAAACAGCAGTGATGGGCAGGTTTGTCACCTGGAAAGTCAGCGCTAGGTCACTTTACAAAGCATTTTGGTAGAGCTTCAAACAGGGTCCGCATGGGAGGCCAGGTAAGAATCTAATCTCACTTTGTGGCCTGAAAATATCACCAAGGAATGAACACCAAACCTAAGGCCTTTCTACTGCTTCTGTATGCAGGGCGAGGGCAGCATGTGATGTGCTGGGGGAGACATGCAGAGTGGATTATCTGAATTTGGCTTTTTTTTCCATAGATGTATTTATTTTCAGAAGTCTTTTTCAAATTTAAATAGGGATGTGACTGACAATCTAACTGAATATTGAACGCTACCAAAAATCAACCTTGGTGTGACCAACCAAGAGAGACAGGCAACAAGGCTTTTTATTAATATCACATGCCAAGGCACATTGTGTCACTTGTAGTGATGAATGGAACAAAGTGTTGCTTTCTGACACAAAGCTTAGAAATGGAGAAAATTGCAATCAGTCAAATACAGAAACATTAGTGAAACTTAGGTGACAAATCTAGTAGAAACCTAGGAACATAACTGTGTAACTATCTCCCATTATTGCTTATTCAGCTCATGTGCAAGCCCATTGTGAGATTTAAGTTTTATTCTCATCACACTTTTAATCAAGACTTTATTGTGAGAAGTAGAATTCCATTGAAATGTCCATGAACTGTTGCTGGAGGGCTTTTTTTTTTTCCAGTGTTTTTTCTATCATTTAAATTTGAGAATGTCTGCATGTGCATGCAATGTAGCATATTTTAATGTAATTATTTATGGTAGTCACATTAGAGATAGAAGCAAGTATAAATTTTTTTCTTTGAGCTTGGTAATAAAAGATGACATGCTGCAAAGTTGCAAAGAACACTGGTCCATATCAACAAATGCTGATTTACACCTAAGGTAAACCCAGCCAAAGACAACAGTTTTACAACAGAATTAGGGACGCAAAAAGTGAATCATAGAATTTGTTTATATACTTACTTGTCAGTTGATGAGATCTTCTATTGTTGCGTAATTCTTTGAAATACATTTTGCTGTATCTACACATATATATAGCATCCTAAACAAGTTTGGCTCCATAAATTTTGTAGAAAATAGTATTGCCAGGAGCTTTTTATTTCCCACGTAAGGAACAGCAGCTGTATGTGCATGTATGCCTTTCTGTGTGTTAAACTGGATGGCCATTTTTTGTTACATATTACACTGTCTTGTATGCTGTGTTTTCAGTATTTCCTCCTGTTTAAAATTTGGCATCACACCCTGGAGGGAAAGAAGAACTGATTTTACTTTTATTTTTTAATACAGTAACTGTTTACTGGTCATAGATTTTACTTTCCTTAATGAAGAAAACATCTCTGCCATTATAATCTACTTGTGCTCAATAGCCATGGACAGAAATCAAAGCAGTTGTCGCTGTTGAAAACAGCAGCCACCATTTTGGCATTTTTGTCTTAATAATCAAGAGGACTAAACATCACTTAAATTTATCTTTGTCCACAAAAAGAAGTAAGAACAAGAATTGCAAGGGCTGGGAAAACTGGAATTAAACTGATGAGAGAAAACACATTAAGGCTCAGACTCATAAGATATTTCTAAGTCTAGATTCAGTAGATTTTAATAGTTCCTAAATGCCTTTGTGAATATGGGTCATAATGCTCTAGAAGCAAAAAAGTCACATTTCTAGTAAAAGACATTTTGACAATTGCTGTGGGACAAGTGCTGGTCTCCATGACACCAGAAGAATCCAAGATTACCATCCTGAATTAATTGCTCTTTACTTGGTGGTTTTTTTTTTCTTAGGGTAAATAGGGACAGCTTCTGATCTTACACTAGTAAGTGTTATTGCATTGATTACTGATTTTAATTACTCCTTAAGAAGAATGCAATGTTACAGAAAGTCATTAATGTACAGATGAAGTGCTGATTCTCCATCAGACAATATGTAGTATACTGGGATAGATTTTCCTCTAAGTTATGTAAGTACAAGTCTCGATTGGCTCTATTGAAATCAATGTCAGTTTTTCAGTTCATGTGTTTGAGCGGTATTTCTGAGAAATGGATCGTGGCCTGCATGATTCTAGGTGAAAAATGGGAAAAGAGACTCTAGAAATAGCATCTAATATTTACTCCCTCATAATCTCACTTGGTAAAACTAAGTAAAGAAACAGTTGGGGTTTATTTCCTTTAGGTATTTACTTTCATTGCTGTTAAGCTGGTTTTACAAGCACTGAGACCCAACAAAAGTGCTTGTTTACTTCCTTCTGTATTGTACAGAATTCTACAGAAGGACTTTTTTTTTTTGTCCTACAGAATATTTCTCTCATTTGAAAGTTTATTTTGTCTTTATCATTGTATTTGCCTGTTCATCATTGCAAATAACTCAGAGAAGTCTTCCACTTAATTTCCTGTGTGACATACATCTCCTAGCCTCTACCTCCATATCAAAGTATTTCCATTAATTTCCATCACTGTTTTGTTCATTCTGCTATGAAACAGCAGGAAACCTTGCTTATGGGAATAACTTTTATCTTATCGGACATTTACTCTTCCCCATCCACTTCCATACAAATTCTAGTTTACTTTGGTCATACATTGTTGTTTTCTTATATACTTTGGTTATAAGCTGTGTATGAAGTGAATGTATATGTATAGAAGTTTAGTGTGGCATCCAGTGATTTCCACTACCTCACCAAATGGGACATCAACTTTTGAGCTGTCAGTCTGGACAAGTGTAAAATAGATCCATCCATCAAAGTGCAGGGGGAACTTTTGTTCCTCGTTTACAATGTCATAGTAAACACCAATTTTATTAGGTATATTCAGAGATTTTATTAGATATATTTAGTGTTGTCATGGTTTAACCCCAGCCAGCAACTAAGCACCATGCAGCCACTCACTCAAAAGTGTAAAATAAACAAACACACATATATACACATACATACATTTTTTATTTATATATATTTAT
This sequence comes from Elanus axillaris, assembly GCA_026212715.1. NCBI lineage: Eukaryota > Metazoa > Chordata > Aves > Accipitriformes > Accipitridae > Elanus > Elanus axillaris. The sequence continues at coordinate 6,406,404 of JANZLQ010000065.1, forward strand.
TATATATATTTACATATAAATTTATTTATATATATATATATTCCTTTGCCTGCAAATAAGAGTTTTCCAGCCACAGTTCCATTTAGCCTTCCCAGAAGTCCATATGTAGCTGAAATATTGTGAGGTACTAGACTCAGTGATGTGACCGCTGTGGTTACAAAAATTTGAAGTATTTTAGCCACGTATCACTAGTCTGCAAGAACTTCTGAGTATTGCTGTATTTATTACTTTATTGTCTGTCTCAATTATCCCCCTAATGCTTATGTATAGTTTATTTTTGCACTTTAAAGACCATTAAGTCTGAAACAAATCTATTTTGCATTTTGTAATATACCATATTGTTTGATATTGAAAGATAAATTTGTAGAAAAGTATAGCAATAAAATTTATACTTGAAATTAAATATTTAATCTTTTGATATGTATAAACTGTAATAAATAACACTATTATTAAAGGTTAAGTATTGGAACAGAGGGAAATTGGAGGAAAACAGTAAATATTAAAGTAAAATACATTAGTCTTTCATCTTTTTTTTATAAAGGGCTAGATGACTATGAATTCTGAAATTTGATTCTTAATTTTGAAAGGTGACAGATGAGAGTGTTTTAAAATCTCTTTTGAAAGATCATTTGTTGGTTAAACTGAGTTATAAGAGCTTATTTTATTCCTTTTTGTAAATCAGAGGCAAGGAACTCAAAAACATTTAGACAAATGATGGAGAACCTCTCTGCTTATGGCTGGTACTATTTTATGTTGAAGAAGAGCAACACAATTGTTATTCAAAATGTGACTGTCTAGTGAGGTAATGAGAATCAATGGAATATACGCTAAACTTTATCATCTCAATTCTTTTTCTCATACATGAAAATATTTTGGGGAAAAAAAAAGGATGTGAAGTTCAGATGTAAAGCAAGGCAATCCCACTTAGCGAAAGCAATGCAAGATGTCAGCATTCTGTGCATGCGGTGGGAAGGACAAAAAAGAAAGGTTCTTCCTGTGGAAAGATCCGTATGAAAACCTTTTTGGTGATAGAGGAGGAGGAGGAAAAATTAACATCAATATTAAAGTGCAGTTGGGTTGGATCAGAAGTTTTGATGATGCATCTGGGAGCAGAATAATGTAAATCACTGCAGGTATAATTACGAAGGTAATTGCAATGCAGTATAAGTAGTACCAAAAAATGAAATTAAAAAATTGCAAAGCAAATAAAATCACGAGCAGCCAAAAGACAAAAAGTTTGTGATAAATGGTTCATTTAGACCTGCAGTGCTGTGTGGGCAGAATTGGATTGCAATCATAGCCATTTCAAAAATGAAAACATTAAGAGAAAAGGAAATTGGACAGAAATGGCATGGAAATTACAGCCTTTGATCCGTTTTTGAAGAACCTTTTATGAGACATCATCGTGAGTGGGCAGCAAATTCTTTCCAATCTCCTCTTAAAGCACTTGTGAAAGCTTGGAGACCATGAGACTGAAATAAATGTTTTAGCATGGATTGTGAGAGCATATCTCTCTCTGCTGACCTTTTTTAGCTTTTATAAGCAGCACAAAATTGTACTGAATGTTTAGTGCAATAAAATAGAATGTATACAATACATGCAATTTTATAGAACGTATCTTAGCACAATGATACAGAAAGGAAACTATTTTCTGTAGTAGCACTAGCCTTTCATTAATTTTCTGTAAAAATCAGGAACTGTAGGCGGGGATAGGCTGCATGTTGGTTTTAGAGATGTGTTAGAAGTGCAGATGGGTTTTGCAGCTTACGATTTTGAGGGCTCGCTTAGTCTGGGCTGAGTAACTATCTAAACTTGATACACGTTGTATTTCTGAGGAAGGCTGTGTCTGTTTCGTCTTAGTGATGCATCATTTTGCATCTTCTGGGTTATCCTGCTGTCTTGAGGGAATTATGGTGTCTCAACGTGGAAATTCAGTGTATATACAGAGGGAAGAGCTAAATTGTTAACATGAATAATAGGCTGTAATTGCCAAAGCATGGCCCAGCTCTGCACTAGCTAAAATTAGGTTAAGCTCTGAGGCTATAAAACAAAGACGATCATAGACTTGTTCAATCACTATTAAAATATCTGTAATTCTGTTGTAAAACGTTAATGTATGGATGTTTTTGGCAGTGTTCCTTATTAAATACCAGTAATTAAAATCAAAATACATTGGGTTAGCTGTCCCATTCTGTAAAGTCTGAGTAATTAGCTTTCAGGTAATTGGTCAGATTAGTAACTGTACATAAAATGATTATTGTCAATGAGAAGAAATACGTTACATCCTGATTTGAAGGATCGTGAATGCTGTCACATAAAAGAATAAGCACACTATTTTACATTTCAGTAAACAACAGCTGGATTCTTCCAAGAGTGCTGCTTAAATCAGATTCAAGCTGCCTGAAGCAAAATCCCTGTTTATTTTTGTATTTTATTTGACTTGACTGGGTTCTGTTTTCATTAACATTTTCTATCTGAACTTTTGAATTAGAGAACCTTTTCATTCTGCAGAAAACGTCATTTTCTTTGAATTTGTGAAATTTAGGCTCTTTTTTTAAATTTCTGTAGCATTATTAAAGGGGAAAATATTCTCCATTATATCCATATAAAGATTATAGGAAAAATTAATATAAACATAGTAAAAATGTTTACTTGTTTGTTGACTATTTGATCTTTTTATTTTGGTTTATTGGGTTATTAAATGGGAGGTGGAGACAGAGGTGTATTTTGCTATTGTGCTGCTACTATTATCATCATTAATAATTTATATAGTTTATGTATAGCTGCTGTTCACATCTTAGGCAAATAAAAAATGTCATCCATGCCCTGAAGTGTTTGCAATCTAAAATTAGACAAAAGAGCAACAAAAGACATAACAGATGATAGCGGTTGGCTCTGGGCGTGGGAGGTTTTGGAGAATATGTTATTGTTTACCTGCTGTCCTCTTACCACTTTCTGTTTGAAATGCTTGCTTTTAAGAGACTACAGACTTGGGTACACTCTGCCCTATCATCCGGACCATTAATGATGGTGTTAAACAGAACTGGACCCACTATTGACCCCTGGGGTACAACCGCTAATTACTGGCCTCCAACTAGACTGTGTAGCACTGATCACCACCTTCTGTGCCCGGCTGTGAAGCCAGTTTTCCATGCATCTCCCTGCCTGCTCATCTAGCTCATACTTCATCAGCTTCTGTATGAGGATCTTACAGGAGACAGTGTCGAAAGCCTTATTGAAGTCAAAGTTGACAGTAGTCACTGCTCTGTCCTCATCTACCAAGCCAGGCATTTAATCATAAAAGGTTGTCAGGTTGGTTAAGCATGACTTCCCCATGCTGACTACTCCCAATCACCACCTTCTTGTCCTTCATATGCCTGAAAATGGTTTCCGTGATTACCTGCTCCATCACATTCTGTCGTGGTTTAACGCCAGCGAGCAACTAACACCATGCAGCCGCTCACCCCTTTCCCCCGCCAAGTGGGATGGGGAAGAAAATCAGGGGAAAAAAAAAAAGTAAAACTCGTGGGTTGAGATAAGAATGGTTTAATAGTACAGAAAAGAAGAAAGTAATTATAAT
>JANZLQ010000065.1:6410083-6433231 GCA_026212715.1 Elanus axillaris
GCTGGGCATGAGAAGCTGAAAAATCCTTGACTTAGTATAAACACCACCCAGCAGCAACTGAAAACATCAGAGTGTTACCAACATTCTTCTCCTACTGAACTTAAAACACAGCACCGTACCAGCTACTAGGAAGACACTTAACTCTATCCCAGCTGAAACCAGGACACATTCCCAGGGAAGGAGGTGAGGCTGACTAGCATGTCGTTCCCTGGGTCCTCCTTCCTGCCTTTCTTGAAGTTTGAAGTGACATTTGCTTTCCTCCAGTCTTTGGATACTTCTCCCAGTTGCCACAATCATTTAAAGATTATCAAGAGTAGCCTTGCAGTGGCAGCAGGCAGCTCCCTCAGCCACTTGTGGGTGCATCCCATCAGGGCCCATGGTCTTCCGTATGTCCTGTTTGCTTAAGTATTCCCTGGCCTGGTCCTCTTCCACCAAGGTTACATCTTCCTTTCTCCACACTTTCCCTTCGGTCTCCAGGGTCTTTTCTATGTCCTGTGTTACCAGGTCCCCTGCCGCATTCAGCAGCGGGCTCACACTTTCTCTAGTCTTCCTTTTGTCACCTCCGTAGTTATGGAAGCTCTTCTTGTCTTTAACATCCCTTGCCAGGTTTGATTCCAGGTAGGCTTTGGCTTTCCTCACTGTACCTCTGCATTCGCAGCCAGTATCTCTGTATTCCTCCCAGGTTGCCTCTCCCTGTTTCCACCTTCTGCGTGCTTCGTTTTTTGTGTCTGAGTTTTGCTGGGAGCTCCTTGTTCATCCGTGCAAGCCTCCTGGCATTTTTGTCTGGCTTCCCACTCGTTGGGATGGAGCAGTTGCAGCTCCTGCAGACAGCAGTCCCAGCTCTCGCAGCCTCTCCTCATATGACAGATGCTCCAGTCACTTAATCATCTTTGGGACTCTTCTCGATGTCTCTCTTGAACTGGGGAGCACAGAACTGGGCACAGCACTCCAGGTGTGGTCTCATCAGTGCTTTTTTTTATAGATAGTCATAGCAAGGGTTCCACGCAATGGATGTGGCAGGAGGAGATTGTGATTAACCTGTGAGTAGCACTTTCATAAGGGTAAGAGAAGTAAAGCTTGCGAGAAAGAACAGGGAATGAAGAAAAGCAGTCTGAAGATCAGTCAACAGAAGGGAGTCAGTGGGGTAGAAAGCACAACTAATTGGAAGCCACGAAATAGAGCAGAAGGGTGAGATATGTGTATTGGGGAAGGTGAGTGGGAGGGTGAGGATAAGAGGAAGTAAGTTAACGCTTGATAAAAAGTTAACTGAATGCAATGGGAATCTTTTATGTTTATTTCAGCAAATTCTGGGTAAAGAACAAGTTGTAGAAGTGGCAGGTTGTTAGAAATAAGATACACCCTGTCTAGACTTCGTATTTCCTAATGTTCAGCCATAATAAGTGTCTCTGGAGCTTTGAACTTGCTTTCTTGGGTTGGTGGCTGATGATTGCTTTGGTACCTCAGTGGGACTGAGTCTAATGACAGCTGTTTCAGAAGGATGTTGTAATTTGCAAAGGTGGTTCTTTTAGCAGAAGAAACCTCTGCCTGGTTGTGGCTGAAGTAGATTACACAGATGTTCCAAAGACTATATTAGTATATCTCTTCAGAACATAGAAAAGCTGCAATAAATGAAAAAGGGCCAAAGGGATGTTTTAAATTGCCAAGCCCTCACAGGGAAGATAAAAGCCAAACTTTGATTTACTGCCTAAATTATATGGATTTTTATACTGAGCCACTGAACTGTTGAGAAACTTAAATGGTCCCAATAAGGGTAGCATGAGATTTGAGCAGGTTTACTGTGTATTTTGTATATCTGTGATTCCTAAACCCTGGTAGGACTACCCTTTATTCTTACTTTCTGTGGGATCATTTATTTGTTTTTCTTTTTAAGTATTTCCACATATTTTTTTGTAACTGACTTGAGATTCAGTGCTAATGTGCAAAACACATTCCAGTTATTTATTTCTGGGGCTGTAAGCTTCTTCAACCCTAAATCTCCAGAAAGTGTTTAGACTCCCTATTGAAATCTCCTTGTTAAGGAGTCTTACTGCTATGGTCATCTCCAGGTAGCAAATGACTAACTTAATAAAATGTCTAATGCTAGCATGTCTGTGTTTGGTCTTTGTGAAATGCTGTGATAAATACCTATTTTATTTAATTTATAGAATCCACCAACTTCTGCATAATCTTTGGTTTCCACATCATGGAAAGCGTATTCAACATTAAAAGTTTCACAATGTTCTCAGTTTCCAAATGCCATGTGCTCTAGTACACATAAGAGTTCTGTGTAATGTGTCCAAACAATTGGCAATTCAGGTCCCCTGTAAACTGGAGAGGGGAGAAGAATGAATTCCAAAGGCTAGGAACAAATAAAATACTTTCCAGTAGTCCCTTGGCTTGCTTTCCTTAAAATCAAGAGAGTTATTATACCATTTCTACTGAATCATAACTACAGTGCTGTAAGTACAGACATCCACAGTATCTCCAGTGTAAAATACTTTATTCTAGTATAACACAGGTATATTAGCTGTAATAGGTGTCAACATATCTGTCTTCTGCTGGCAAGTAATAGGTAAGTAAAAAAGGATTCACAGATGACAGACTGATAACTAAGGCAATACTGTTCAACCAAGGATTTCATATACTTGCATAGGTTTATGTGGCAGTAGGGAGTGAGGTAGATTTCTTAGCCATTTCTCAGTTTCTCATATCCGGGACTATATGAAGCATTACAGCTTTTGAATACAAAATGGGGAATTGCTTTAGTGGTAGCCAAAACCTCACTGTATTTTATTTGTTTTGTTTTGGGGAGGTGATGGAAGACTGGGGTTTTTTTCCCATTCTTGCTAAAGTATTGGTTTATGTTAAAGGTTCTTCTTTTCAAACTTCAAGAAGAAAATATGAAAAATAACTTTTATTACCATTCTGTGGTATTTGTAAGGATGGTGAAGGAATAGCTCATAAAAAGATATTTCTGAAGTTTTAACATACTGACTTTTTCATTACCATAGCAGGTGGTCATTTTCATATAAATGAAACTTGTAAATAGCAACCCACCTTTTCACATGGATTCAATTACAGTGAATGCTTCCAAAAGCCAAATGCATGGAAACCCCCCTTCCTTTTCATTCTCTCTCTAACCAAATAAAATGAATCTCTGAATCTTTTTTTTAGATACATACTGGTCATAGTCTAAATGCAATGATATATAAAATAATACTAAACTCTTTATATTTTTCAGGTCTTTTTTTCTTCTTTCCATTTCTCTTCCTCTTAGTTGATAGTAAAGCTATACATAAAATAATTTAAGCCAAAGTGAAATTTACTTTTCTCTTTATATGTTTGTAAAATAGCTTTCAGGTTTCTCACAGACTCATATTGACCTGTGCTATGCTTTTCTCCTTTCCTTACTTAATATTCTCATAAAACTCACCCTCTTCTTTTGGGGCAATCATTATTTCCCAGGCTGCTGTCGTCTGGGAAAAAAATGACAGTGCAATGCCTGCCTGGCACCTTATAAATTTGCGAAGAGTTGGATTCATCTCACCTAATTTTAGATGTATAAAAGGTAGACACCATAAAAACACATTTAAAAAATCAGATAAAATTGTATAAACTTTCCTCTTTAGGTGTCTCTTTCTGCTGTTAGCTCAGACTTAGTATCTAAAGTCAAGTGAGACAAATCCCACTCTTAAAGTCCTCAGTGCCCTATGAGGTCTGGTTGAAATGCTAATCTATGTAAGGATTATTGAAGTAACAAGAAAAAGAGGCAACACACAGTACTGATTACTAATGATGTAACTATCGTGTTTTGAATGTATTGCAAAAGTTCATAGTATTTTATGTGGTCCGTAAAAGTTGAAATAAAATATTTCCAAGTAAATTGAAATGCATCTTGGAAAAGCATTGTAAGGTGCCTGAGCAACATTTTAAATAACAATTCTTAAGCACAGCTTAGGGCACAAGAATTACACCTTATCTTAGAAGTACAGCTTTTAACCTGCACGCCACTAACACCGACAATGAAAATAAATACTGTTTCTGTTGGCATTCTCTAGCTGTAGGGCATTTAAAAAAATTACTCCCTCAGATGAATTTCCAAAGACATTATTTGTGTAGGCAACTGGAAGCAGTGTCTTGGCGCAGGGCTGTAGCTGCTATCTTCAACACATTAGGTTCTGCTGTAGAAAAACAGATAAAATAACATGAAGAGTTTGCACAAAATTGGTCAGTTTAAATGGGGGTCTGTACAACTCTTAAATTGCCAGCAGGTTGCTGGACACAAAGACAGCACTTTGAATCCTTGGCATTTCAGATCCTTTTAATCATGGCTGATGCAGACTTCCTCCATAAATGTCTGCTCTGTTGTATTTATTGTGGTGAAGAAGGATTCTAAAGAAGTATGTGTCTGTTTTACTTCGGCAGAGGTGATTCCCAAGATGGCCAATATATGTAGTAATTAGTTCTCAGTTTCCCTGTCAAAAGCATTGTGATTTAAATTGCTATGCTAAAAACTACTGAATTCTATCCTAAGCGTATTTGCAAGGGTACGAATGTTGGCATGCATAAAAAAAGAGTTCATGATGGCTTAGTGATTACTTTGACATACAGTTTGTATATTTTTAAATTACTGTTACTAAGCTCAACTGCTGATGGAAAATATGTATGCATTAATTAGTACAAGGACTGATAAGCATATTAAATCAGGCACATTATTTTTTGCATATAAATTATGATATTATGGAAGAAAGGTTGTTAAGCTGGACATAAAAGTGCTAATAGTGATTTGTAAAACAATTTTTATAATGAAAATATATTGAAGTTGATGATAAAAGGGAGTCTCAGAAGAAGGCATTTAGCTTTAAAGAACTAAAGAACTTGCTTCTTTCTTTACCCTAAACCATTCTTATCCTACAGCACTCCCCTTTTTTGCAGCTACTCTCTTTGTACTATTATAAGCACAAGAGATTGCATCTGGATCCTCCACGTTGGCTCTAAATAAAGATTCCGCAACTTCATTCCAGATATTTTTGGGGTACAGATTTCTTGCCTTCAGGGGCATGAATGAGCTTGTGGCAGTGCCTGTGATAGGGAGGGTCAATAATATTCTATTTTGCAGTTTCTCACTACAGACAGAACATGTAAATCTATTGTGCTTTCTAGTTAAATAACCCATAAACTTGCACTTGAACTGCAGAGATAACTGTAAGTTTCATATTCTTCTGTTTCTCTTCTTTTCTTTACTGAAAACTAAGCCATGGGCAGTTTTTAATATTGCACTAACACCATTAAACATAATTCTTAACTAACATCTTTCAGACCTTTCTGAAGAAGTATAAAAACAACATTGGCTTGTCACTAAAGAACAATATCAATGATTTATATGAAGTGGGTTATGAGTGGACATGGTTATATTAAAACTACTAGCCAAAGATGCCTGTTTGCATTGTTTATATTTATACGAAATTTTCAATTCAAACCACATCTAGAGCATTTAACAAGTAGCATGTTGCTGTTTACTTTACGGAAATTATGTCTGTGTAAGAATTGCTGATTCGTGCTCTCTGTACTCATCACATGCTACTTAAATAAAGACAACTTTTCTAAGTTCTTAAAGCTAAGCACACAGAAGCTACCCAAATGAGAAACCTGCTTTGAAGTCATGGTGAGAACTCAAAGCATCCATTCACCTCAGAGCTGTGTGTGTGCAGCAGCTCTGAATATTACGTTGTTTACTGAAGTCCTTGTTCTTCAGCTGGCAATTTGAAAATTAAACTGGTTTTAAGATACCAGTTTACCCTTGTCTTTCATAACCATGTCTCCTTAGTAAACACCATGAAATGACATACTGATGAATCAGTTCAGCTGAGACGTGAAATGCTGTAGTCTAGAAATTCCACATCTGAGGATCACCTCCATATTTCTACATGACAGAAGGATTATATTAAGAGAAATACTAATTCCCCAGAAAAGCAAGAATAAAGCTTAACTATTTTGTATTTTCTGCTTGTTATTTTAAAACCCATTTTAATAAGCAAAAAAAAATAATTGAAATACATCTTTGTTTTAAAATAATCTGAATAATGAGCATTGATAATTGCCATAAGTTTTCAGAAATTATAACATATTTGGGTATTTCTTGTTTTCTTTTTTATTTATCATGCCTATTTTCACTTCCTGTTGCCTGTGTTTTTTCAAAACTGTAAATAATTTAGAGATGTCCTAGATTTAGAAAATTATGTTTTAAAAATGTATGATTTGAAGTGTGCCTCGAAAAGGCACTTTATTATACACAAAAATTGTTTTCTTGCTTTCATGTTAAAAGATGATTCAGGCAATGTTAGACCATTAGTCTGACCTCAGTAATATACAAGGATTTAGAAGATATTCTAATGAAACAGTAATTAGGGCATGGAGGTAATGGAAGCCCACATGGAATTACAAAATACAGAGCATGCCAGACCAAATTGACTATGTTCTTTGATGAAATAGCTGGTTTTTCTTGAGAAAGGAAGCTCAGTAAATTTTATCTATATGTACTTTGTAGCATTTGATTTGGAAACACATGTAAAAAAAGGTCTTATTTATGTTGTAAATACATAGAAAAGCTGTAAAGCGATTAACAAACTGTCAGAAGGAGTAAACGATGGTGGGCTATATTTAAAGCTACTGGCTAGGAAGGAGGTTATTGGCATGATTCTTAAAGGAACGTTGGTCTTGAATCAGTATTATTCTGTTAACAACTGGCCCCAGAAAGAAAACTTTAAAAATGTGCTTCTCATACATACTGGAAAGTTTTGGCAGCTTGTAGAAAGAATGATAACTCTAGGGAAAAGGTTGAGATTGAGGAGAGGATCATTAGAAATAGAAAATGTGTATAAGTAAAAAATGAAAGGTAAGCAGTGATAAAAAATGTCTACCCTTATCTATCTGGGTTCTCATCCCTTGAAAACAACAAAGAAGGAAAAAAAATACCAGTTCATGGGTGACTAGAGATACCACCATGGAAAACAGAAAGATTTCTAGGAGTTACTGGGCAAGATATTAAAAAAAAAAATGAGATGCGTTAATTTAGAAAGGCACAGGTGAAATTCTGCTTGGAATGCTAAGTTTGGTTCTTGGCATCACTCTTCCAGGGAGATAAATCCATATTAGAGCAGATGAAGAAAAGGGTTATTAAAATGATCAGGGGAAGAGGGAAACTCATTGCATAAGTAAAATCAGTTAATTATCAGGTGTTGGTCACAGATGTCTTAATAGCCAAGGGTTGGACAGGGACCCTGGAGGTCAGCACAGGCTGGAAAATGAATCCCATAGATCTCAAATGGAAAAGATAACTTTCATGTAGTGTTTCAATCCCTGTGCTGTTTTCTGTGTTCCTTAGCATTCCGTATAAGAAATTACATGATGCCATCTTCGGCAATTTCTTAATCTTAGTTTTGTGCTGATTTTTCATAAACCCTATAAACCATAAACTTTGTGCGTGTGTGTGTCATTAAGCAGTATCTTCATGGTCTGTCATTTTAGTAGCTCACAACAATGAACAGGTATCGTCAGACTATGATGCACCAAGATACTCAGCATCTACTAAGACATACTTAGGAAGTCAATCCTTTAGTGACCGATCAAGTTCATACCAGTTCTCTGAGATAGATCATTTCTGTGACAGAACTGAATCCAAAGTTCAAGGCTAGCATTTTCACTGCTGGATGATTTGTTTTCTGAATGCATTTATGCATCTTCATTAGGGAAAAGAGAGCAATACAAAATCCCTGAGAGTTCAGCCTTATCCTTTCTAAGTGTCACATTGCCTAACAGTATTATTTCAATGTTATTGTAAGGGGCTGGTCAGTACAAAACTTAGCTAAGTGATAAAGGGAAAAGCTGTATTACGATTTCATGGAAAAATACCCTGTCCACTAAATAATTACATTTCAGAATAATATTAGGCTACTCTCATATCCAGGGCCAGGTTTTGGAGTAAGGCGTAGTCCAATAATTGATTTATTTAGATATTTACATTGAGCTGGGCCTCCTACATGCTATTTGTTGTTCAAGATTGCTCTAGGACTACAGACTTAATATGAATCACATTATGAAGCTCTGGAAATGCCAGATACGAGTCAGTATTTGTGGTGTTTATCTGTACAACTCAAGCCAAGTCTTATTCCAGAATGGCAAATACTTCTGAAAAAAGATTGAAATTCAGTAGGCATAAAAGGATATATCAGATGGAACCGCTTAGGCCTGGTCTTGCTGGGGAGATGCAGCTGGATGAAGGACAAGGAAACCCAGAAAACTAAATAATTTCACACAGGTAATTAACCTTATTGCCCTGCTTCTGTATAGGAAAGGGCCTACACTTTCTAAAATGTTTGCCTTCATCTGGTAATTTGAGTTGGTTTCACAAATCTTAGAAAGTGGTATTAGCTGGGGAGCTTCCCCAGTTTTAAGTGCGTTAAGCTAGGTCTATGAAGTCATATACAATAGCCTAGTAATGTTAATGTGCACATCATGTGAAATAATCAGCGTATTCAGACATGGCACTAAATTTTCAGCAGATGTTTAAATCATTGAAAATTGCAAATTTGGAAATGACTGCCAAATAAAAAAAAAACTTTCATCTATTATAATGACTGTCATTTCATGTTTGAAGAGTTGCTGGAGGGCTTTTTTTCTGTTTTTAAAAGACTCAGGATACTTGTTTTGTCTAATCATCTCTTCTCTTGTCCTAATGTGTGTGGAGGTTTTTATTGTCATTGCATTGTTCAGGGAATGAAGTACAGATGGATGATTATCTGTCTTTATCTAGACATGTTTTGGTATCTGAGATGGCTTGATGTTTTCCTGCTTGACTTGAAATTTTAGTCCTTTCAATTTTCCTTCTAAAATATTAAATACAAGTTTCAACCCTGAAAAATATTTCTAGAATGATCACTGTTGTGAGTCTTTCTAAATTAATTTCCCTTCATAACAGGATCTCTTTGTTTGTTCTTTCTGTCTTGTGAGTTCCCAGGCAAAGTTATTTTACTGAGCTTTCAGTGTCATTGAATTTAAGAACAACAGCTCAGGCCTTCTGCCAAGTCAGTGTTTTGGGACCAAAATTGTCATTGTTTTTCTTTGTTGTTGAAAAAAAATATGGTGTTCAAACTTGAAGCCAAAGTCCTTTTTTGCAGAATAAATAATTATCCTGACATAATTTGCCATTTGTACATGTGGCATAAATTTTGTGAGAACAGAGCAAGATGGGTTACAGTCCTAAAGAATCCCAGTTCTGTTTTCTTAGTTTATTTCAGCAATAATTTCTTGTCTTTAACTGAGAATTCCTTGTGGGGAACAAATTTTGTATGTTATGAACTTGCTAGTCTGATGCCATATTGACGCTGGCAAGAAGCCTCATGCTTCCAGTGTTGGATGTTTTAATGGCTGGAAGCAAAATCTTTTACCCTTTATGAAATGGTATCCTAGGTTTCTGTATAAATAAGGACTTCTTATCCTCATTTTTCTCCATTTCACGTTACTATCTGGAGGATTGACTATGGAAAAAGCAGCATCACACCCTTCAGTTCTAGCTAGCTGGCTGTATATAAATGTCTCATTTAAAGATTAAACCCATGTTTACCTGCAAGTTAAGAAGATATGCTACACTGCTAGTCATTATAGAAAACTGAAACATCAGAGATGCTGAAATGTGAAGCAGAGGAAATGTGCTTGCTAGGAAAGTGCATAAGGCAGCATTTTAAGAGATGTGTGTTTTACTGTGCTGTTGATTTTGCCTATTTGTTTTTATGTTATGACTTTATCTTTCAGTGTAACATTTTTGGTTTTTACTGGCACTTAGAGAGCTATGGATGGATTTGCAATATTTTGTTGTAAAGATACTGAAATGGGAAATTTGGGAATAAGCTTTTCCATAATACTGTGTACAGGCCTGATAAAATTCTTTAATTTTTCTGTGCTTCAGTTACCCACATACAAAACTGAGATAATATTTCCCTGCTGCCAGCCATACCCCTACAGCAAGAGAATACTCTGAATAGTTAGGTAAGGGAACTCAAACCATTTAAATTTAGAGGGCTAGAAAAGGGTAATCCCGCTAATCTAGGCATTGAAGAGAAGGGAACATTTGTTACTTGTTTGTAACTGATCTGTTGCAGTTACATGCAATGCCAGTTTGAAAAAACATTAGGTTGGTTTGGCTTGGCATTTGGGTGGATATATCACCCTATGAGATAATGAGGGCAAGTTTAGATGAGTCTCTGTGTGTAGCTGGAGTAGAGGTACTGACGTGGTCCCTTCTTGTTTTGCCTGAGCATAAAGCCATTTGACTAGATAAGGATTCACCTGTCATATGTATCAATAATCAGACTTGGCAAGTAAGGTAAAAGGAAGAGCTGTACTTTTACCAGAAAACTATTTTTGCCATAAAATTGAAAACATATACTATGCATATTCAACGTGGATTAAAAATCTATGTTCCTCAGAAAAATCACTACGTTTGTTATTGAAAGTTTGCTCTACTTCTGATATACAACCAGAATAAACACCTCAAATTTCCAGAGGAAACACTAACTGCAAGTGAGATACCTATTATGAGTTGTTGCTTGAAGATACAAATGAGAAAAATCAAGGAAGCCATGTAAGAAAATCAAATATCAAATAGAAAAGTCAAGAAATGTGCTTGAAAATACTGTTCTCAGTGTGTCCTGTAACACAGTGAAAGCCAGTTATATCATCTACACATTTTCCCATCTCCATGCCCTCCAAAAGACTAACCACTTCCCACAGAATACAAGCATCCTTTCAGTTCTACGACTAACACCTGCAGATTGAAAACAATCAGCAGGAATGTATACACTGGTTTGAGAGGACTGAGGAAGAAACAGAGATTTCCAGACTGCAAAGTAGCCACAGCGTATGCAGGGCTGTGGGAAACCCACTGACACGTCTTTCAGCTTCTTGCACCTCCCTGTTGCATGTTCTGATCACTGGCTGTGGGAGCAGGGAGTGGAAGTATCTCAAACTTTGCTGAAAAGGGCTTTGAAGTTTGTCAAATTCATCTCAGTATGGAAGGGGGAAAAAAATCTGCTTGAATTATTTTTACATGAGGAGAGAATTGCTTCCTGCTCAGTGCTAGGCAATTTTAGATTGTGGGTCTCAAACACGTACAAACACACTTTCATGGTGTTTAACTGCAGGGTTTGGGTTGGAACCACTTCAGAGGAATATTTGAACATTCCCATTGGATATTTGAATAATACAGGATTAAGATTTTGTCTATGGTATAATGTGTGTGTATTTTACAGCCTAAGTTTTGTCATAAAGATAACTGGAAAACATCCTTTTTAAGAACTCCTAGATGTAAAAAATCTGCAAAATATAAATCGTGCCGATCAATTTACATCTAGCTCTGACATCTAACGTGTCCCTCTCTTTATGAAAAGAAGCAGCCGGGAGTAGTCAGTTAGAGCAGGAGGGTCAGAAGAGGGTTAGAGCTGCGTTAGCTGTCTTTCCTCTCGTGGCTTTGAACAGTTTTGCTGTCCTCGCTGCCTCCGTGCCAACCCCCTGTAATCCTGAGCAGTACCTACAGCAGAAGGATTTGCTGTCTGTGGTAGCCTGCCTGCTTCTTACACCACTGTCTGGAGATGCATACCTGCTGTTGGATCTGTTCCTTATTGTCTAATTATATTGTCTAGTGGAACAACTAAAATATGGCAAGAGTAATTAACAAAAGAAAACAAAATCTTCTTTTTGTTTTTTTTTTTTCTCAGCCTGCTGGGAACATACACAGAGCCACAGGCTGTAGCTGACCCACTTCTTGATAAATCGCACAGCAAAAATGACACCGAGGCAGCTAATGCCATCTACTGACTAGAATAACACTACCACCAGGATAGTCAGCCTCAAAAGAAGCTTGCAGGGCTGGTAGCATTAAAAATAATCAGAACATTA
The DNA here is from genome assembly GCA_026212715.1 of Elanus axillaris. Taxonomy (NCBI): domain Eukaryota; kingdom Metazoa; phylum Chordata; class Aves; order Accipitriformes; family Accipitridae; genus Elanus; species Elanus axillaris. Next base: position 6,422,036 of record JANZLQ010000065.1, read on the forward strand.
TGTACACCTCTTTGATTAAATATAAACTGAGCTTGAGAAGTTAAACCAGATGCTTCAAAATCAGGATTCATTGGCCTTAAGCTTGTTCAGCAGGAAGAAAGCTAAAATAATCTGTCGTTAGAAAAGCCTTTCAATAACCTGATTTTCAAAATCGCTGAGTACCTTCTCTTCCATTGTCTTCAGTGAGATTTGTGTCTTCTCAGAATCTCTGAAAATCCATGCTGATGCTGGTTTTCTAAAGATACTTCATATGCTGGAACTCATTTAAAACAGAAAAAAATACTGTCCTTTCTCATCCCCGTTCATTGTTGCAATGAGTTGTATCTAAGTATATTATAAAGATAATTGTTTTGACTTAAGAGGTGAGACCAGGCTTTTTATTTTTGATACCTCAATATGAAGACATAATCAGTGTTAGGTATGTCTCTGCTTTATGATATCTGCAAAGAACCATTTAATTTAAAATACATTTTCCTGTGTTTATATTAACAAATATGTGGCTTCGATGCAATATGCAGAGAAGTTTGCATTTGAAATAAGAGCCACATTTCTTGCTAAAAATCATTCACTGAGCAAGGTGGATTACATATAACGTATCAGCATCCTCCAGGTTAATAACAGAGAACATTCTCTCTAATAATGAATAATCACCTCTACACAGTAAAGCAAATCAGTGTGCTCAGTTCTTTTCTTAGACAATTAAATTATAAATCAAAGTCTCATTAAAGCAGACGAGGTACTTCAGTATGTTATTCAGTGGGGTGGTGTCACTTTAACTGATGTCACTTTTCTGCGTGCTGAAATAATATTAACACTTGTGAGGCAAAATCCTGCTGGTTGTGTGGAGCATGGTAACTTCATAGAAAGAGGCGCTGCCTCTAGCTAGTCAAAGTGTACCGGCACTAGCCACCTTACACCCAACAAAATCCTGGCTGCATTAATGCACTGGATCACTGGATCACTCTTTATTTAGTATTACCTGGCCTTTTTTGTGCACAAAATATCCAAAGCTGACCTCTGGGACAGCCAACAACTTTGCAGCAACTTTGTACATTCCCTCCTATTCCACAGTGGACCTGCATGCTTTATTCATTGCCTTTGGAGCTCTGCTTCACTCTGTAGCTTTAATACAGAGGCAGTTTAAAATGTTATGGAACTTCCCACAATTTATCCACTTTTCCACTTTTTCAGGTGGAAAGGACCTTTGGTCATTCGGAGGAAACAAGGTCTTCAGTGATGAAGGTGTCATAATGTAGTAGGATATGGACTAGCATGCAGGATCCAATATTTGTAGTTGATGTAATTCAGGTCATCTTCTGTAGATAGTATAGTTCAAAGAATAAATGCAATTAATAGAATTCATTCACAGTTTCCACTTTCACATAATTTTACCTTTCTGTGCTAGACTCGTTTTCATTCCGCTAGATTAAATCTGTATGTCATTCTACCAAGTAGTCTTCATTCCTGACTTCAAGTAGCATTTGCCAAGCTACCATCAGATCAGAATAATTCTTAGTTTGACCAAAATCCATCCATGGCCTAATGAATTACTCTTTTAAATTTATTCTACCTAATACCTGTAATAAATAATGCCAGTTTGAGGTCATTATATAATCTTCAACATTTTTAATGATATCTTCCACTACTTCCATGCGTTTTTTTCCCTTAAGTCTGTTGTATAGTACGTATTTAAAGACTCCAAGAATCTCTTTACAATTCTCAATTTTATTACGGATTTTTTTATTCTGTTTGTTTTTATTTACACCGTCACTGTAGATGAGAACAAGTTGAAAAGATATGTAAATTTATATTAAAGCATTCTGTACTCATTGTTAAGATGTTCTTCACTCCTCAAGATTTGACTTTTAAAATTTGAAATACGTGTTGTGGACTGTACATCTCAGCAGTAAGCATGTTCAATAGAAGAATAATAGCAATAATTTCCACTTTTCTGCTTATAACTTTCAATCTGTCTCTGTATAAAGGAGATACGTTTTGTTTTCAAAGTGTCATGGACTGCACTGTTTCACAGGTGTTGACAAAATAGCAACTCAGATAGTCTTGCACTGGGTTTCGTTTTGTATGAGCAGTCAGCTTCTGTTGATCTTGGATTAAGATCTCCAGGGCCTGCGAATACGTAAGGTTTACCTAAGGCTGGCTAGGACAATTACAATGCTATTGCAGTTTGCGTAGAATATCCTGTTAAAGTGATAAGTTAATTTTTTCTGTATAATTTTTAAATCATTCAAATGGTCATGTGATTTATTATGACGTTATATCTAAGGTGGTTCTGAAACTGTATTTATAGTCTTTAGGAGGGGATTTTTTGTTTTCAGTTGTATTCCATGGACCCAAAGAGCAATTTCTTTAGAATTTACTGCTCATTTCATTCCTTTTATGTTTGATTGGACCTTTTCTTTTAGAGATTGAAGATGCGTTTATTTTGAAGGTTGACAAAGAAATGTATCTATGTACATATACAAATCATAATTATATATATTTTTACCAAGATGCTGTACTATACAGGATTTTTACTAAGCAGAAAGCATTTTTCTGAGACAAATGTACATTATTTTTGTTACTTTAGTGTGAATTTAAAATGTTGTCTAGTGTTTGCTGTGGTTAACATGAAGTTTTGGACTTCTGGCACAGATGAGATTTGTTCCACATTGGTTTAGTAGTTAAAAAAAGTAGTATGGGGACAGGGGGAGAGTTTTTTTGTTGAGCTGCTTATTTTGTTGTTTTCGTTGTTTTATAAAGTCATTTGGATTCTCTAGTCGAGTTATTTATATTCAGAACATTTTCTGGTACTCACAGAGGGCATATAGGAGAAAATATTGAAGGTCTCACGGCAGCAATATATGTGATAGACAACTCACTGTTGTTTGCTGTATCTCGGAATTTTTAAACAGCTCCATTACAAACTGTGCAACACTTACTAGCATGGGTATTTCATTAGCTGTTATAAACTGGGGTACTGGTTTCTGAAAAAAACCTGCTTAATGTTATGTGAGAATGGCTGACTGTGAAGGATGAAGATTATGCAAAGAGCGTTCGTAAAGAAGTTGCATTCATAAATAGAATATGAAAGCCCATTTAAAATTGCTTCATAAAATTTGATGGCTTTAAACGAACCTTTGTGCCAAACAAGCCAGTTGTCTTGTTTTCTAGAGGCATGGATTAGAGCAGGATTACTCAGCGGGTAGGAGGCACAAAGCAGAAGTGGGTCACAAGGATCATACAAGCTAATGGGCAGAATCCGTCAAAAATCCCCCGATCTCTGTGACGGAGCAGAAGCCTTGAATGGGGGTGAAAAAGCCACCCCTCCCTCAGAGCTGTCCGGCTCCTGCTGCTTCTGCTGCTTCTCCCGCTGCAAGCCGGCGCCTGCGTGGTGCTTCCTTTGCCTAACCTGCTTGCCTGTGGGGCCTGGTTCTGCCAGGTTTCATCCATGCTGAGATGATTACCAAAAACTGCCTCTTGTACGCACTTCAGGTTACCGTACAAACTGGAGAGCCTGTGAGCTGGAGCCGTGGCAGACGGAGGTGAGTCCCAGGAGAGCACTGTGGGCTTGAGCACCCTACCCTCGGCATCACGGCGCGGTGCTCCTGAGTCCTGCAGTCTTGCCGGCTGCCTGCTGCGATTTCTTCAGCGATCTGTGGAGAGAAACAAGAGAGGGTTACCCTTTTTTGTCTTTCTAATTAATAGTGCTCCCTGAGAACCAGGTGTTAGGGCTGGAACTGAAATTCCTCGAAGTCGGTCCACTGCTGGGGAGCCTGTGACCCCCTCATTCCCAGGTCTGTGTCGCTGCCTGCAAGAAAAAGGAGGCAGAGGGAGACAGGGCTCCTTACCCAAGCTTGGGGAAGACTGTTCACCCTGCCTAATAGTCTGTCAGTGGAAGGGGAGAGGTGCTCCATCTCAGGATGATTCAAAGGAGCCTCTGGAGGAACCCATTGCTATCCTTTCAATGCCTCATGCAGACACCTTGTACATGGCATTAGACAGCAAGGAGCGTGCCTTCTCCTCGCCTCTCCCTCTTCCCCGGCCCTGTTTCTTTTCCAAGAGGAAATCTGCCGCCCGGCAGGCCGGGAGGGGAAAGGTGTTCACCAAGAGGCCGTGCTGTGGTGCACATAGTGACTTCACACAGTTTTAAGGTACCCAGTCCAAAGGTTCTTACCTTTGCCAGAAAGTGGCAAAAAGTAAAAACGAATTACGATTTCTCTTTCTCCTTCTTTCACTATTTAAATATGTAAGCCAGCATATTCAGGAGTATTGTGCAATAGGAGGGGTCGAAACAAGACTTTGCACTTTTTAAACTGAAAGATCTGTAGAATGTGTTCTAAGGATGGTGATTAAAATACACAGACCGCAGGAGAGCGCCTCAGCATTGTGCAATTTTTATTTATTCATTCCTTGCACGCTTTACTTTCCTTCTTGTGACCTTTCCTAGGACTTGTGACTCATTCTTCTGTTGTATTGTTTTCCCCTCTTCCATTATTTCACCTTTTCTCTTAGAATGGTCTCTCACTTTGTTCTTCTCCTTTTGTTTTTCTGTTCTCTCCTGAATTGCACTCAACAATCACACCTCCCTGTCTGTCACCTTCTTCCATGACTATTTTACTACCTCTAGCACTTCTTAAGTGCTTTATCCTTGGGTTTTATCCCTTGATACTTGCCCCTTTCAGGATTTCCTTTTCCTTCCCATCATAGGCGCGTTTAGGTTAGTGTTTTCCCTGAAGATTTGTCTGCTTCCCACTGTCAGTAGTACTGAATTCCCTCTGCAGCAGGAGGAACGGGAGTGGGCAGATGCTAATTCCATCCTGAAGCAGCATCACCTGTAAAGAGGAGAAGGAAACCTGCATGTGAATTCAGCCCAGACTTTTCTTTCTCCTGTTGGTACTGCTGGTGTCAGGGGAAGGAGCTGACTTCAGAAGGCTGAAATGCCAGTCTGAAACATCAATTAAGGTCGAAGAAGAACATAGCACTACTCCTTTTAAATGCTTACTGAGTTGAAATGTTAATATTGAGCTTTGTGAGATAGGGGGTTGGGATTTATAGCCTCACAGGTTTTTGATTCCATGACCATTACTATTTAATTAGTTGTTTCTTTTACAAGAAGTTGAGTTCTGCTTTTGGTTTTTCTAGCATTTGATCATGATACTGCACAATCTCCTTATCCGAAGTCTCTTAGTAAATATTACATAACAACAGAAGATGATGGAAAAAGTTTCGTTCTAGTGGGGTGCACTGAATATTGGAATATTGCATTAGGCTCCACTGCTTAGCCATTATTTAGTCAAGTCTTCATTGATTTTATATATATTATCTGAAATTTTGTATACCTGTTCTTTCTTCTCCAGTGCTGTAAAGGAACACTGGATAAAAATCTCTGCCTCATCAGAGCAAATATGGCTGAAAAGGCATTATTTGGGAACTCCACTTCTGAATACCAGCACCACTCACATGCAGTTGTTCAGATGCATCCATCTCCATGTACAAACCTAAACAGGTTCTTCTACTTTTGGTTTGGGTTTTTTTGTGTTTTGTTTTGTTTTTTTTTTTTTTATAAAGTTTGTCATCAAAGAGAAGGCTAAGTTTAGGTCAGAAAAATATTTAGCTTCAGGCAATGAAATTGGTCTTCATTTTTTAATGGTTATTTTCTATTCTGTCTCTTCAGAGCCTTAGAAACGCTTCGCAAAGCCAGGCTCCTGAGGTGCCAGGAGCAGACACTGGAAAGGAGTTCAGCAAGCAGGGCCTAAAATAACACTTAAATGTAGGTGCATAATGAAGAGAGGATAAAGATGATCATAGGTAGCAGCTGCACAAGGCAAAACGACATTTCACAGTAATTGTAGTGGCCTACTTGTGTCTTCATAGGTTCAGCGCTGTCCATGATCTCTCCTTTCATCTGAGGCTCTGTTTCTCTATCAATCTTTTGGCAATGACAGCAGGTGCTCTTAGGACTCATATGGTGTGTCCAGGTTAAGAAGAGAATGCTAAAAAATAGGAAAATCCCTAATAAAACCACCAGGGGGCTGGATAACCTGAATTTTACAAAAAGAACAAGCTTGTTCACTCTAGCAAAAAGACAACTAAGAGGAGTATTGAAAAATATTGATGGTATAAATACTAGCAGGGGAAAAATAATATTGCAGTTAAAAGACAACCCTGGCCACAAATAAACAGACTGGAAATTAAAGGGAACTTTCCAGCCATAAGAATAATGAGGTTCAGGAACAATCTTCCTGTAAATATAGGAAGAGAAACATCCTAAGCTGAATTTAGGATGATTTTGAAAAATTTCTAAAAAGGACTATATGACATTGTCGAGTAGTGGAATCTCACTTCAATTGACTTATCTCCTAGCTAACTTCCACTTTGGACTACATTCTTAAAAAATTGAAGAGCTTTTAGTGGTTTTAAAGTTTTTTGTTTGAGAGCTTTTTTCCAAAATGCTCATTTACACACATATGCATCATCTCTTATAAAAGGTCTCCTGGGAAGCATTTTTTTGTAAAAGTCTGTCTATGAAAGCATCCATTTAACCCTTTTCATGTCCTCTGAGCTATTTTCACAGGGGTTTTTTAAGTTTTTCTTATGGATAAGTGGGAGGTGCTCTGTTCTACCAGTTGGAATTATTTCAGAGCCTGTACAAAAATTGTCAACTTTTTCTAAATATAGAAAAAATATTTGCTCATTCATAGGATATTACCCATCTGACACAATTAGACTGAGTTCTTTTAACATGGGAACAGTGAACTGTGACTCAGTCATTCTCAATAGTAGCAGTTTTCAGCAGCTTTATTCTTTCCCCTTTGGTATAATTGGAATGAGCATTGTTTAAGTTTATCCACACACTCCAGTAAGATGTTACCTTCCCGAAAATGAATACTTCACTCTTAGACTGTACCTCTAACAGTCTCCAGTCTGCATCTCCAGAGCATGACCCTATTTTGTCTGCCATTGTCACTGGGTTGCCCTTAATTGTATTGATATATTCAAAGACTTCCCATATGTAAAAGACTAAAATGCTGCATCATATTTTGCTACTGTGTTTTCCTTCCATTTACATTTCTTAAAATGCCTTGGAATTTTGTCACAGTACCTTCATACATATGCATGACATGCCACTGCAGAAGACAGAACTCTTTATTTTTAGAACTTATGAAAAATGCATCCAAACTTCAAAGATGAATTAGAAATCAAGATTTCTGATTAGATATTTTGGGATTCAAATCATATGAGACCACTAGAATGTAGACAATAGAAAGGATGTTATTAATGTGTCTTTAGAGAGAGGAAATATCTTCCGTAAGTCCCAAGCAGTCTTCTAAGCTTTTGGGAGACAGCAAATACAAAGCATAAGCTAAAATGACAATTTTGCTGCCTACAGTTGGTAGCTTGCAGTAGTTTTAATACGATTGCATATTGTTTCTTTCCTGCTACATTACTAAAGATGTGAAGTGTCCTGGAATAATCCGTATTCTATGTATCGGAATTCACTGAAACACAAACAAAACATGAGGTAGTTTCATTATTTAAAATTTCTGTAAGCATTATATGCTGACTTAAATACATTTTAGGATTGAACTGCTTTATTAATATATTTACAATAAATATGACAACATTATCTGCTTTTTGCTGGAAATACTTGTTTTGTTAGCAGGTGAAAATCCACTAGCAGTTTTTGTGAAGTTGGAAGTTTTTTATTAACTTTCAACTCTCACAGATATACACATTTAAAGTCTTTGCAAATGAATTACTTTAATTAGGAATTTAAAATTTATATCAAATAGCACAGCCCATTGCTAATCTGTACTTGCTGTATTTTGCAGTATTTTGTATTATAAATATTTTGTCTCGCTTCTTAAAACAAAAATTTAACAGATTCTGTTGTGAAACCTGTTATGCTCATATATTTATTTAACTGAAATAATTGGCTACCTGGAGCTACTATTATAAACCAAAAAATTACTGACTAGAGATCATTCTAAATTTTGAAGCATAAGCGTCTTGAGATGAACAAACAGAAATGTCAGAATGGCATACCCAAAGGCAGAATTTGCAAACAAGCATTAACAAATTTAGTCTTATTCTTGGTACCTCTAAGTTTTATATTTTCTTTTCCTCTTTTCAAGGGAAAAATCCAAGGATGTTAAATTTGTGAAGGTTGTAAAATCTTTGAACTATGTCCAGTGCTTACAGCTTGTGGAATTCATAAGCTTCACCATTTGAAAGTGACTCACCAGTTTGCTCTTTCAGTGATTATGTAGTATGCCAGAGAAAGTCTCTCTTCTGTGCTTAGAAAGTGAGCCCACCAAAAAAACCCTGCTGTGCAGTTTACAAGCTGGGCAGCAGAACAAAGATGTCAAAACAGAATCTGCTTCCTTTTTTTACCAAAAAAAAGTTTTCTTGGTTCAAAACTGTCCTTCTCTGTATGGGGCCAGTTCATGAGCAGATAATGGTTGCCTGCCCAGACCAGGCAAATCTGCATATGAACTATAGTATTTACTTAGTTCTCACTCCCCATTCTCATAGCTTCTCCCAAGACAAGGAAGGTGGTTACTGCATACAAGAAGAATCCCATTTTTGACTACTTAGAGTTTATTCTCTTTAAACAGCAAAACGTTTCGATCAGATCTACCCAAAGCATAACAAATTTGCTACAATTTGCAGTTTGAGATGTTCTCAGAAAATGTTGTCTTCAGGCATTCAAAACAAGAACTGTGATTATTTTTGAGTGGCTAATGTGAAGAGATTATTTTCAGACATTAACTCTTCCTTCTTCCTCTGCTTTGTATCCTTGCCGTACTGAATAAAAATAAAGCAAAACAAACAAACAAAAAATTCCACACCAGGCAATAAAAATGGAAAGTTTCATTGAAAAGAAGGGATGATAGGCAGGAACATACAAAATATACCAGGCACTAGGTGGTGACCGTTAAAATTACTTCAAGGCAATATGCAATACATTACTGTGGGATGGAAGGAGCAGTTATTCTAACATCAGAAGTGAATTGGGTTGTTTAACTTCTCGGCTTCTTGAACATTATAGCCATTTTAGTATAATTAAATGAAGATGAGTTGGATGACTATTACTTTCCCATATTTACAGGGCCTAACCATGATTCATACTTCATGTATAAAGTACGCAACAGAAATGTAGTAGATCTTGGAATATGGCCAAGCACTGTTCCATGTTTATGAGTATACAGAAATATAGAGATTTACTATACTAGATGAAACCTATATTCCATCTAGTTTAATATAGGTTAATACCCATCCAATATAGTATATAATGTCTGGCAGTATTTAGAATCAGATGCTTCAAACAGGCATGCGAGAAATCCTAAACCAGGTTGTTGTGGAGTAATCTGTCATGTGGGAAATTACTCCTAACCCTTTTACTGCTGACAGTTTGATAAGTGCACAACGGAATGAGACTTTGTAGCTTTCCAAGGGTAGTGAAGGTAGTTTCAGAAGAGAGTGTGGGAGAAGACTGTTTAGGTCACATTGCAATTAACTTCCCAAAGGGTAAATCTGACATCTCTCTGTTTACACAAAAAACCTTTTTTTTCCTCTCTCTCATGTCTCAGGAGAGGGAGGTTCTTGGTTGCCTATGCCTAGAACATAATCAAAGAAACTTGTTAAAATATAAACCCAAAAGAATTTACAGAGTTTTATATTAACATAAGTTAAAAATTGTTCCTGATAGGCTCCCAAGGTACAATTTCCTTTTACATTTTCAGTGCTAGTTTCCATTGCAAGTGGAAGTGGTGGGCTCAAAATATACCCAATTAAATTTTGTACAGCATCATTATTAGGCTGCAACACACAATAAGATCAACAGGTTTGCTAAAAAAGCAGTCCTTTATTATCTATGCTATTATAATGAATTTCCTTACACAAATGTTTTAACAGTCCTATCTTCTAATGAGACAGCTATTTTAAATTAAAATTTCCATCACTCCTAAACAGTTGCAACTTAGGAAAAAGACCTGAAAAGAATTGGTTATTATTCACTCCAGCTATGCTAAATGAATAGATTTATTTGCTTTTGCTGAAGTGTTGAACAGTTGAATTTATACTCTGCAAACTGAACCACTTCCTTACGCTGTTAGACAGATGCAGAGTATCAGGACCTATAAATGCATTCTATCAAATTTTTATTTTGGACCATAATTAACATTCTTTGTTGCCTTTTTGGTGTTGTTGTTCTAAAAGGACAGTCTCTGCATCAAGGGCTGTCTGAAGTCTTGTCTTCTGTAGCTGCGCAGACCCATTCCCTCATGTGCAGGTAGAACAAGTGCTGAGGAGGAGGCGTGTTTGCTGGTGAAGTTACACTGTCTTCTGAAATTGGGTAATGCAGGCTGACAAAAGCTGCTTCCATTAGGATAATGGCATACCTTTAAAGTTTTGCTGACGTGTGCAGGGCAGAGATCTGCTGGCATAGCTATGGCCTCAGTTAGATAAGCAAAATGAAATAAAGAGAACTGAGGAAGGAAAGGACAGTTGGTGAGAGGAAGGGGAGTTAAAAATAAGAAAGGGTTTTGCTGCACAGCAAGAGAATTATGAAGGTGGAGGAGGAGATTTTTCAAAGGCATGAATGATAGCTAAGTGTCTAAATTTCACTTTCTGCTTCTGAAAATCTCTTATTAATATTGCACAGAGACTGAGGTGAGAGAGTGGGGAAGGATAGAGAACAGGAGAGAGAATGTCTAGAGGAGGGATCTAAAGAGATAGGCTGAAGATGGTTAATGAAGCAGAGAAATGTGATTCTTGGGGTAGCATGAGTCACACACAAGGATGAGGAAAAGGAGAACGAAACAACAGCCATGAGCAAAGAGAACAGATGAGGCTAAAACCACCAAATAAGCAGAAGAAGAAACTTAGCCTTCAGCAAAGGAAAGAAAACAAGATGTTAATGCAGGTTGTGCTGGGACATCAGGTGATGACAAGGAGAGTGTATGTGTTGTAGATGCTGCTGTAGTGCACCACAGGGTGCCAGTTCTGATTATCCAAACCGAAGGCCTGTTACAACACATCATGGCTTCCACGGAGATTACACATGTAGGTGTCAGGTGTAAATGCAGCCCTAAATGCCTTTTAGGCTAGTATGTATATGTCCTGGGTTCAGCTGGGATAGAGTTAATTTTCACAGGGACCTGGGAGGGGGCACAGCCGGGACAGCTGACCTGA
>JANZLQ010000065.1:6433331-6462587 GCA_026212715.1 Elanus axillaris
TCTTATTTGTATCGTTATTGTTCTAACTTCTCTTTTTGTGTTGCCCCAGTAAATTGTCCTTATCTCAGCCCTCAAGGGTCCGTTTTTTTCCTTTTCCCTTTCTGATTCTCCTTCCCATCCCACGGGAGCGGGGTGGGGGGAGTGAGTGAGTGGCTGTGTGGGCCTTTGTTACCGGCTGGGCTGAAACCACGACAGTATATTTCAACATAATTCACAACCTTTATTATTGACCAGATTCTCATTTCAGCAGGTATTACTTGCCCATTTTGTCACAAGATGGCTTGTCCCAAGAAGTGTGAGTAGGCTTCAACAGAAAGTAGCAAACTTCACCTACTCTACCACTGTTGCCTGTCAGATAGAATTAAATAGAGAGATAAATGTACCCAACTGTCATGTTTCTAACCACTGCTCTAAAAGCTAGGCAATAATCACCCTTGGTAAGCAGAATATGGATACCTAAGACCCCAGTATCCATTATTTCCCTGCTGTCTTACAACTGGTTTTGTAACAAGGCAAAGTGTGTGCTGTTCTCTTCCCATGTAGACTAGATTCAGAAACTACTGAATAATAATAACTACTGCTAACACTAAACTGAGGTGTAAAGTGGCTGTACTGTAGATCTAAGCGTTCTTGATTCAAGCATTGCAAAGGACCCAGTATAGTATGTAATGATCATATAACTAGAGGTTCTTGTTATGCTAGATAAAAAAGTAGAACTATAAAGGCTTCAGGAGAATCTTTTGAGTTTGAGATGGTAACTTCAGTGTTCTTGTGGTGCAGCTGTAGGTAAGTTCCCTCTGAAGTGAGCTCTGATCAGCAGAATTAAGGCTGTAGGGCAGTTGTCATCAGCTGCAGTGTCTCACCTGGTAGGTCCCCACTTTGAATCCAGTCCACTCTGTCAGCAGAAAAAGCTGCTGTGTTGAGCTATTCCCACGTCACAGGCAATGTGCATTTCTTGAAGTGTTGTACCATGACAGCTTGCTTGGTGAAATTGCACTAAGGGGCTACATCACCTCCCCGAGTTGTATCCTTTAAACTGTCCCCTGCTAATGATAAACTCAGGAGACTGGAATGTGGGATAAGTAAATAACTAGTGAAGCAATCACCAAGCTTCAGTCAGGAATCTGCAAACACAAAGAATGAGAAATGAGCGAGAGAGGTAAAGAATACTTGTTGAATGCAAACTAACCGAAAAAGGATCTTTACAGTACACGTTTTGACTAAAGTTTTATCTTGTGTGCAGGCAAAAGCATCCCCGAGCTTCAGCCCTCTTGACCCTTTCCTTCTCCTTCTACTAAAGTTACAGCCTCCAGTTTGTTCCCATTAGCAACATACACTGTCAGCCAGTGCCTGGCTGATATTGCAGTTTTTTTGCTCTTTAGCATTTCTTCTGCAAGAGCCAACAGTGTTTCAGAGAGATGACACTCTCCCTCTTTGGAGACAGCCAGCTGCCACTATGTTTTCTTCTCTCCCAGTGGTGTATTTTGGCAGTAGATTTCCTTTGCAGCTGTGACTACAATTTGCATTTGGAGAGTATTGGTTTAGAAAGAGAAGGTATTTAACAGAGCTAACAATTATTGTTTTTAAATGGTTGGAAAGGTGATGAAAATTCCAGTCAGTGCTTGTGAATTAAAAACAAATATCACTCGTTGCCATAAATGCTGCTCCTCTCTCCTACTGTGACAGCTGATAATGGCTGAAACACAGATGCCACATTAGCCCAGGTTTCAATAGGAAGAGACTTTTGGTGGGGACTTAATTCTGAACCTGGCTCCAGGTTTGTTAAACTCTTCAAGGAAAGCCGGACTGCGTGTGTGTAGGATAAGGGAGCTGTACTTTTTCCTAACTTCTGAGGAGGTGCCTTGGCTTTTTGTTCTTTAGGCGCTCTGTGAACTTGTAACTCTTAGTTTTGTAAAGGACAGAAGACAAGAAAAAAGCACTACTTAGTGTGTGTTAAAAGAATTATCTAATACACTTTTCCATTTACAGAAAAAGTCTTTTTTTTGGTCTAGGTTTAAACAATTTTAAATTATCCTATTTGGGTTTGGGCAGCAAAAATATGAACAGAATGAACTTCAAAACTATGTTACTTCAAGCTTTTATCTATTTTTTTTGCTAGCAATTAATAATAAACAAACAAGTATTACAGGCTTATAATTAAAAGTTAGTAGTTGCTGGTTGGTTTAAAATGACCTTGAAGTGGTATTCTTTTTGTCTTTCTTTTCTCTTTGCTAATGTACATTCCAGCTGGGCTAATTCCCCTTTTTTTTCTCCAAGGGCTTTGTTGAAGCAAAGGCAAAACTTTGACTTTCTTCTCTTCATATTTATGATAATCTTGTGAAATTCTTAACATTTTACTGCATCCGCTTTGATTCCATTGTGAATGTCCCTTGTGCTCTAAGTCCAATTTTCTGCTTTTACCTCACAGTGCTTAAACTATCCATTCTCTTCTGCTCTGTTTTCACCAAGAACCAGCCCTTAGCAACTAGATAACAGCCTGATACTGAAGATTCTTCTTTTCACACACTATAATACAGCTTTTCTCTTCCAAAGAGATTTCTGGAGCTCATCAAATGCCTGTGCTACAGAACAATGCATCTGCGTGCTTTCAAATATCTTTTCTCTTCATAGAACTTTGAAATGCTAACTTATTTATTACTCTTTTCTAAAGAGAAAGCAAACAGTTTCATCAATCATATTGAATCCTTTTGTGCTCCCTTTTTATAATATAGGTATAATCTCTGGAAAGCTCTTGGCTGCAAGTTTTTTAGAGGAAGTAAAGAATTTCTTTAATAATTGGTGGTACATTCATTACAGAGAACCAAGCTCTTGAAGTAGCACTGGCATTATCATTTGATTCCCATCCTGTGTTTACATACTTTAATGAAGTCAAAACGCGCATGTCCCAAAGCAGGAACACATGCACCAAAAGGTCTTAAAGGTCATGCTAATCTCCCTGCTTCTGTTTTGGCTCAGTATCCTCATCCTTTTCCAGAGCAATACACTTTGATTTACAGATTGCAGAGGGGAAAAAAAACGGCTACCAGAGGCTGGAAATGAAGTTAAGATTATCACTTGTCTGTCCAGGCCACTTCCTCCTCTTGAGCATATTGAGCAGCAGAGAGCATGAGCCTCTGCCTTATGTCATCCTCCCTGTTGGCCAAGTTTACCAGCACACGACCTTGGAGGATGTGTATCTTTAGTGCTGAAGCTCCTCAGCTGCAAGTCTGCTGCACCACACAGTGCTCAGCAGGCCACAGATCCCATAATAGTAAAAATGATCCTGTTTTCAGCTAGAAGTTTGAGAAAGATGCATAGTTATACAGCAGCTATGGTGACCTAAAAAAGTGGGAACTGAATGCATAACTAGTTGTCTTTGTTCTGTGCTCTGTGGCAATAGATGATCTTATTTTCCTATGCACATATGATCAGTAAGTTGTTTGTTTCAGTTTTTAAATGGATCATTGTTATAGGTTAGGGTTTGTGACCATTAAATGTATATAGGGCTTTGCAATAAACAAAATAGGGGAGAAAAAAGAAAACTGAACAAACAAAAAAAGCGTTATCACATTGAAGCATTCAATTAGAGAACATGATCATCAAAGAAAATAAGATCTGAAACAGAAAAGATTTTTTAAAATTATATCACTGTCTGTACAAAGTAAAATACTTAGTTTATCTCATGTTCATTTGCTCACTTAGAATTGTTTTTCTGCATGAATGTTAACCATGTAGCACTTAGCGTACACACACAGCCTTTAGTCTGATGTCCCAGCTGGACAATTAGCTCAATCAGCTAAATCTACAGGAAAACTTAGGGTATGTGACAATGTGCACTAAGGTGTTTAACTGCTAGAGATGTAACTGCAATAGCAGTACCTGCCGCACTGGGCTAAAAAAAAGTACAAACTGTGACCATCCTATAGCCAATGAGGTGTTCAGGGCAGTCCAAGTTTAATTACCAGAAGGTTAAGTAAAATTTGCTCAAGTTTCCATGCACAAATTTGAAAAACTGAATTATCCTTCTTACAGACTTTTGATGAACAGCACTTTCCCCAAAACAAGCACTGAGTCAATGGTGTAAAACAAAGAGCACTGTATTGGGCAGAAGGAAGAAGTGCTCAGAACAAAATTGGGAAAGCCGGCAATAGCAATAAATCAGCCATGCCTATTAAGTAGGATTTCTGTCTCCCCAGGTTGTTTTGGCAAGAATGCTAACCTTAGTTGCCCTCCTGCAGTAGTAAGTGGCTAACGAGGCAGAATGGTCTATTAATCACTGCCTCAGTCAGAATGCTACTGCAGACTGTTGTCCAAATTTAGGATAGATCCCTCCCGCAATCTAAAAGGGCTTGGTGCTCTGGGACTTTACCTGCCATCCTAGATGAGGCAGTCAGGACTGCTTTCAGAATTCAGCAGAGGCATCTCACTTGGCCTCAGTCCACCAAGTTTCTTTCAAAGCAGTGCTGAACTCCCAGATGGAAGTGGGGAATACTCATGACCGAGAAGGGTCATGCCATCAGACAGAGGCACCAGACTGCTTTTGTCATCCTATTTATACAAGCAGAGCAAATCCAGGTTGTGGATTTGAATAGAGGGTCCCCGATGGCTGTGCATATAGATACCCCTACTCTCTACAACCTTGGGCTGTATCATAGCTTTAGACCAAGGTTCCCTATGTATCTGGAAGATGTGAATACCTCAAAACGGGTTACTCGGCAGCCAGTGTGCTGAGTGAGAAGCTGCCTGATCAGCAGGGTATGCTAAAACCGAGAGTGACTCAAATCCTGCTCCTCCTCTGAACTGTCTCCAGCACCTTCTTCCAGGTGATGTTTGTGTCCTCTTCTGAAGGTGGGCATGCAAGTCTGTTTTTTCAAAAGTTGAACAGTGATGACTCTTCCCTTTCCGAGAAGCACAAATTAATGGAGGCTGCAACGTTGTTGTATGCAAAGCTCAGTGATGGGAGAACTCACTCAGTGAAGGTGACCTTAGGCTAAGGTCTGTGATCTATCCAAAGGAATTCAAAGCCATGTCATGTGAGCTTTCTCTGGTCTAGAGAAGAGATGGGAACACGGCCACACCAAGCATTTCCATGTGCAGAAAACCTGAAAGTTTTAAATTTATGAAAATCCCTAAATTACCATTCAGCCCTTAACTTTAAACAAAAAATATCCAAGCAGTTTTCTCTTTTCCTTTTGTTTTGTTACTTCCTCATCATTATTCGGAAGTTGTTTTCTCTGGTGTTGCTCATGCGTGAGTTAGATACAACATTCTCGTGAATGGGATCCTTGCTAAATTGTTCATCTACAGAAATAAGTGCAGAACAAGAAATAGTTGTACTAACAGCTGAAAGTAGTGCTTCTACTAATACTTTATAACTGCCTAATTTTACAGTTAACAGTTGTTAAAATAGTTTCAGATATGTGTAAGGGCATATTTTAAAAAGATGGCTTTCCAAAGCACTGTAGGGAATGCATGATTATTAATCTCAAATTAGGATCTATTTTTTTTCCTTTCTGTAGAAAAATGTTACAAGTTAGGAATTAATTGTCATGTAATTGATTGATAATTTTCCTTCCTGCTGTGTGTGGAAAGCTATTGGATGATGGCATATCATTCTCAACAGGAGGAAAAAGTATCAGTCATTATGGGACAATTAGTTCCAATTTCCACTATTTTTCTTCCATGTGCTGATAAGATTGCCTTCATAGTTTAAGTACAGTAATTAAGTATAACTATGAAATAACTTTAAATTTTTATTTCTACCTTAAAAAACAAATCTAAATGCAGATGCTTCCCGCGCCCCCATGCTCTTCGTTCCTGGACTGGTGGCATTCATGAAACAGTAATTTTCACGTAGCTGCAATTAACAGAACCTGTCACAGTCGATCAGCTTACGTTCATGGTTTTGCAGCATTGTTCCTGATTTCAGTGCTGATTTGATGTGGCTAAAGAAAACCCTGAAAAATCTTTTTATCAACATCACAATTTATGAAAAGTGTATATTTCCCCACAAACCCACCATCTGTTTACAAGAAAATTCTTGGACTTAAACTGTCGTTGTTTGCTTTATTGACAGTGAAATCATAATTCTTGGTTAGTCACCTTATAGAAAGCATAGCAACATATCATTAATGCACTCATGGGAGGAATATACTTATGATACATATATACAGAGAGATATAACAGTGTACACGCAGGTACTTTACATGTATCTGATTGATATCTGTGTGATGAACTACTGAGATTTTTTAAAACTACAAGGTATCCACCTGAAAAGTCTGAATCTTTTATCGCATAGAATTTGCAAAGCTCGGTGTACAAAATTCACTCACATGTGAGTATTTTTCCCATTAGTATACTTGGGTGGTGCATCTTAAAGCTTTAATGCCAAATACCAACTGTTTACATTTTTCTAAATGCCAGCCATGTAATTTTATCATAGGATCTGAAAAAAACTAGCTCAGCTGTTTCCTTCTCCCTCCTACCACCAAGTAATGCAGCCCAAATTTTCTGTGCTTGGCTACAAGGATATAATCCCGTGCCTTCAGCTGTAACTGTGGAATCTGCAGTAGGTTCTCAAAGGTACAATCAACTGGTCTTTGAAATTTTAGTTTATAATTGCATTCATGATGCAGAGGAGGAATACAATCTTCCTGTGTTCTTGTTTTCTCAGCTTTTTGGTACTGCAGATGTAACAGGGGAAAAAAAATCACTCCATGGTGAAGTTGGAATGTGATACTCATTAAATTCAGCATATATGACTGAATATACATAGAGAGCAGATCTTTTCAGAAAGAAGGTGCCATTTTTATATAGTCACTTGTCAGAGTAGAATCACACTCTGAGGTGCCAATTATTTCACAACCTAAGTCCAAGACTTAACTAATCTGTGAGGTAGCACTGAATTGCACATCTCAGCTTCCCATATTTGGTTCCTTAATGCAGGTACTATCCTGCTTGTTCCTAATTAATTTTACTAACCCCATGTTTACTGAATGCAGAAATTGGGACACAGGAAATCTCAATAGAAGGAAAATTCAATGGGGAAATAGTGAATTTAGAGCTATGACCTACAGATACCAAAACAAGAATATTAATAGCGTTTTTCCATATTATTATACAATTTCTGTTGTGTTATTCGTTATGAATTTTACCACATCATAGTTAATCTCTATAGCACTTTACTAGTTCATAGGCATTATTGGAGCCATTGATTGGACAGGAGCCAAATATGTGAATATAAATTGATTTTATGCAATGTACACAACAAGGAATTTATTGATATAAAGGGCTTCATTATTTGTAGGATTACTCCAAAATGATTTTGGAACAGCAAGAATTCTCTGTGGACTGTATTAGAATTTCATGCTTAAATGCAGTTGAACACTAATTTTTATCTGAATTCTTTTGTCTTACACTGCTGTATAAAGGAAGTCTGGAAGTAAATTTCAGGGGAGTAGAAATGCAGATTACAGCTTCGGGAAACAAAATGCAAGCATGAAAGATGACAGAATGGTCATGTGGGAGGAAATTACTGTAGTTTCTTTCTTTTCTATTTTTCCTATTCGTAAGTAGCTATTATCAAGGACCTCAGTTATTTTGAAGCAGCATTTGCAGTAGTAGAGGAAGACAGAGGGGTTAAATTATACATATTCTGATGCTTTGACAGGTTTGGTAACCTCACTGCTGCTGAAACATGACAACAATGTCAACATCCAGAGAGACAGGGCTGTCTCTAGCCCTGTTACCTCTAAAAATCAAAAGAAATACATGACTAAGAAATATTGTATACTTCGGGGAAAATAAGAGTTTCAGAACATGGTCAGGGAAACAGGCATTTATATAGTGAATCTATGCAAGGGACTCCCACTCTTGACTTAACTGCAGTGCTCTTTGCTCTTGATTTTTATGTTTCTCTGTAAGCTGCTGCGACTCCTCTGGCTCCTGTATGCTCTTCTGCATTGCAGGAGCAGAAGTTTGAAGAACAGTCAAGAAATTACAGCTTTTAGCTGGAAAGAAAATAGTGTTGGCCTCACTTCTCATTTAAATTAACAGCGGTCATAACAGCTTAAGGAGTCAGTCTGAAAATATCATTTTGCGTAGCTTGGTGCTGCAAAATATACAGTGATTAGCTGTTCATAGATTACATATTAGACTTAAGTTCTTTCTGAAAATGCAAGCCAAAGTTCCCTTGCACAGACTCTGCAGCATAAGATGTTTTGGAGCCCTATATGTTGAACAGTTCTGCCGTATTTAATAATGAGTGACCAGGAAGCTGAAAGATAAACGTGTAGATTGTGCCGTGTGCTGAGGAATTTGTCTTTCTCCAGTGTTCACAGTGTCCATATCCCTTCCAAAATAGTCAGATGGTTTGCTGTCCACTGAGCAAATAATTTTCTGGACATTATATGGTTATCTTTGAAACATGCTTAGAGATTAGTTTGTACATTGTAATGATTTCAATTACATAAAGTGTGTTTATTGTGACAGAGAACTGTGAACTATTCTATGCTTATTCTAAGTATAGTCCATGCTTATTAGCTATACAGTGAATTAAAAAAGTAAAATAGGTTAAGAAAAGTACACAAAGATTTGGATATGTTTTGGATATAACTCGTACACAGGTAATAGGTTTTTCACTGTGACTATTTAGACTGGAAATCTTACAATATTTCATTTTCTCATTACAATGAATTTGGATTTGGCCATCAAGTTAGTGTCTTTCAGTTGTTTTTTCTAAAAAAATTTGTTCATATTTTAAGCAAATTCTGGAGACTGTTACTGAGCTAATGTCTAATAATGGGAAGACTTGTTGCCTGGTCCAGGACTGTGCTGTAGATAACTCAGTCTAACTAGCTGTTGGCTCCCCAAACTAACAGTTTTGACTGAACTGCCAAAAAATATTTCTGCCAAGCTCTCGTCTCAGCTACCTTGGAGTTGCAGCACTTCTGGTACGTGACTGCTGTCCTGCCCAGACACTTGCTTTAACTTGGGCTCAGACATGCCACCCTCTGTGTAGGTGGGATCCTCATCCCTACTGACTCACTGCCTCTTGGTCCTCTCCCCATCCGCAATATCGCCTTCCTCCGTCCTGCCCCAGGACCGGTGATACTCCTTTGACAGGACACACTGGCATAGTCATTTTTAAACTGAGCAATAAAGTAGCTGTGGGCTTTTGGGGAGAGATTTAGGTGCTTTATCTTGTTCATTCAGTCAAGCCAATGAAACTTATTGGTTTGGTATTAGTAGCAAGCATTGGAAAACAGTTTTAAAGAGTTAATGTACAGCTGGCATCTAGAAAGCATCAATTGATGTTTCACATATGGCAGCAGGAGAAAGGTCTCTCCTCCACTAAAAGAGGTGCAGGGGTGATTCTGTGGGGGTTTGCTGGGACATTCCTTGTGCATCAGTAGCAGCACAGACAGGACACCTGAATTCCCCCACCAAGCTTCTTCATCAGAACTTTTTTCCCATGAAACATTGAGCCTTTCATGTACCTTCTCTAAAGCAGTACTCAATCTGGATTGCATGGTAAGCCTTTGTGGTAGTGTTGAAAAGGCTGTTTTGACATGACATCTTTACTGTGACCTTCCATTCTTCTGAAAATGTAGTTACAGACCCATCTTTATAAAAAGCCAAGAAAGTCTCTTTTTCTGAGCTTGTCTTTTAAAATAAATGTCCATTACTGAAGCTAGAAAGATAGCGTATTTCATTAATAGGAAGATGAATGAGTAAAAAATGTATTATTAACATCTCAGAATACTTAAGCCTAGGAAGAGATCTTGTATTGTAGATATCTTTAGCCATTCTGGTAATGTTCCCATCTTCTTAATGATGAATTAATTTCATCAAAAACAGTCTAATGTAATAGGGTAAATTTTCAGTGTGGTGTCAAACCTTTCTCTGGTAACTCTACATACTTGCCCTGGCCATATCAGCACTGAAAGCTAATAGTTTCTTTCTCTTTCAGTGCCCAGTAGCTGTAAACAAAAATGACAGAGGAACACAACTGATTTTAACGAGCGATTTGTTTTCTTTCTTGGATAAGTTTTGTGATTACATTCCAAGCTGGATGTGACTGCTGAGGTGAACATGTTTGGGAAGCTGAGAAGATAAGCTGCCCAGGAAATAGCATTTATGAACATAGATCCCAATTTACAACTTTGCAGGCTTATTGAGGTACAGTGACCAGCTCTACTACAGTTACAGCATTAAACATTGAAAGAATGGTGACAATTACTTCTGAAAACTTATACAGTTACTCATAGTAACACTATAGTTGTAAGTTTTGAATACTGTCATGAATTTTAGTTTTTAATATGGAAGAAAAATTTGAGAAAGGTAAAAGGACACCTTCCAGAAAATTTCTCATTGGGAGGGAATGATTTGGTAAGCATGGGATATCTGACCTATTCACTGTCTCACTCCACCCAGTTTGTATTCAGCAGATAAGAGGAGGAATGAGTGAAATTGAATTGTCTGAAATCCACCATGCAGAAGGAATGTCACTGATTTTATTTCCATGAGATCAGGTATTTACCAAGTCCTTTAGCAGCTCCTATGGTATACCTGCTATAATTCTGTAATTTAACCACATAGAAACCATATAAATTATTTGGGGGGGGGGGGTAAGTCTATCATAAATCTCCCCATGATTTGCCAGATGATACACTACTCTGAGTTTTGCTCGCATTCCAAATCCTGAAAATGCCCCTTTCATGTGAATTACTGTGAACATCCCACAGTGTTCTCATTAATTTTCTGAGTATTCTGTTTATTTTTAAAAAAATATTTAAAACAAGTACAATTTTCACATGGGATTAGTCCCTGTAAGTTGTCCACATCTTACTTTGGAGATACCAGAATGTTTGCAAAGAGAGACTGTTGCCTTTGGAACACATTCTTTCAGCTCTGATTTCCAAGGTCTACTCCATACTCTGTAATCATCCATATCAGAAGTCTTACTCCTCTTCTTTACTCCTCTCTTTACTAGTCGTTGCTACTTTACTACTCCTTTAAGAGGTGCTTTCCAACGGGACTCTCACCATCAGGATCCATACCAGCATACTAAGGCAGTCAGCCAATACTTCATACCTCCATAAGGAAATCTGTTGCTTCTTACGAATCTCCAGAGCACATTTGTAATATTACTCAGATGCTTCATTTTCAGAGGAAATTATGTAGAAATTTTGTTGAAGTTTGAGCTGGTAATCATTTTGTCAGAGTTTTTCTTTCATAGGGAACAGTAAGACTCTTAAACACCTGACCTCCTCAAGGGTTCAAATCATCATCTCTGGATTTTCTCTGGGCACTTGCCTACTTCTGTATAGACACAACAAGCATTGCTTCAAAGTATTGCATGTATTTGTTCATTGTTTTGTTTTACATGTCTTATAATGATTATGTGGCACTAGCATGGACGGGCAGTGGTATACCAAAGAACTGGCATGCTTGGGGAATATAGTCTATGCTGTGTTTTACAGAAGCCTGTAAATGAAATTGTACTTTTATTTATGACTTACAAATGTACTCTTATTTATGACTGCATGTTACACATGAAACATGTAGTGTTTCATACCTAGCACTGTAATCATTGTAGTGAACACTGAACTGGAAATCATAATTGAATTCTGTGACATTTCATTTTTGAACCTATAAGAAATTTTTGCTTGCAACCACCATTTCATAAATGGCAGATAATCTGCTAGTATTTTGTAGATCTTTACCTTCAGAGATGCACTGCAGCATTAAAGTAACCTTTTTTTTTGTAAAAGGCCAATTTAAATCTAATTATTCAATACTCACAGTCTCTAACAATACCACAGTGTTTATACCATTATTGTGGAAAGCTGCTGCATTACAATAATAGAAGCCATCAGATATTATCTCTATAAGTGGGCATGTGCTCTTCAGAAAATTCTTTACTGCAGAAAGCTTTTTCTGAGACAAGATTATTTTTCAGCCCCTTCACACCTATTTAAAATATCAAGACAGTGTCATTGGCATGTAAAGGTCAAAGGCTCTGTAGCAAGTCTCACAGCGTTTGTGCATGCCTCATTAGGTGCAGTGACCTCCAGCTGCACTAGGACTCTACCGAGGATTGGTCCTGGAGTTCAGAGGAATACTCTGTTTTGTTATTTTTCCCTTCTTTTAAATAAATGAACGTGTAACACTTCAAATTTGTTCTCCTAATGCAGTTTCAAAATATAGCTCCAAAACTGGAAGCAAATAAATTACATTTGCCTTAATTTTTAATTAGCAGAAAGTCATCACTGCAAATTGTGTCTTCCATTACAAAATAAAATAGTCAACTGCCAGGCCTGAAATAATTAAGCAATATATTATAATTAAGCAATTTAATTTTGATTTAATTATGATATATCATACAACTTTTATTCTGATTTAACTGACATTCATTGACAAAATGCAATAATATAAAACAGCACTAATGTTTACAGCTGATGGCTCTGCATGTTTTGCTTCATAGTATTTGGCACTCATCAGAGCATATAGAAAAAGTCTTCTAGTCGGGAATAGCTGGCACGTTATTTCATACTACCCAAATTATGCACTACATGTTTTTCCTGATCGTTGTTTTGGGAGGCAAGTGGGGAAATCTTCTCAGACATCAGGCTTGAGCCAAAGTTCGTGGATATTAACTGGAATCTTTCCATCGACTTTGGCCTGCTTTAGATAGTGAACTGCTCCCGTGTTGTTACAGGCAAATAGATAAGACTGCATGCTTATGAAATATTTATGGAGCTGTATCATATCTATATTCTGTGTCAACATCAACATGATTTTATATTAGGCTAGAGACTGTGAGGGCAAAAGCAGAAGCAATGGGCAGGCAAGGAATACCACTTCATTCAGCGGTGCGTTGGTAAAATTGCTGCAAAGTATCCTCCAAATTGCTTCTTCAGAACGAGACTATCCCCCTGTTCAGTTAAAATCTTTTTCATCGGATGACAGTGTTGGAGAATGGCTTCTATTCCAGACTATGCTTGTGTGCAAACCCCTGTTTAATGAAAAGTATGGTGAGGGTGATTTCAAAAGGTTCGTTCTGCCTGCAGGCAGGTCTGCGCCTGCAGGTCTTCATCGGGCTCGTGGAAGTGAAGCTGAAGGACAAAAAGCCAATTCTCATCTTGATTTAGTGATGTGAGCACTCTCGGCAGCATCCATGAAAACGATCATGTAAGGCAGGGAAGCTCATGATTCATCATATTGCATGCAGTCGGATGCTCTTATTATACTCCTTTAATTTGGATGTGTTGCCTCTTTTCCTGTGGTGATGTTTAAATTTCTCAGCAAAAGGTCAAAGGCCAAATGTCTTTTGGGGCTGAGAGCAATTGTACACTCAGAGCAATAATGAATGTTTGTTCTCCCTCAAACCCTTTCTCCCTCTGGTTTTCTGAAGAAGAACAGAATAATTATTCAGATCGGTGATGTGGCAGAAAATCAGAACAATGTGTTCAAAACCAACAAAAACATTTCAGACAGCCTTCTTGTGATATTGAAATTGCTTTGTGCATGTCATCTCACCTTCACCCCACTGCCCCAAAATTCTTTGCTTTGTAATGTACGCTCAAGTAAAGGTTTTGCAAATTGCCCGTTAAACAACATGAAATTAAAAATATACTCGTGTGGAATTATGTTTGTGACAGCCTCTCAGATACCTCAGTATGGCGGCTGCATTTAGATACCCTATAGATGTCATAGCTTCATGAATACATCAGTGAGACATATGAATAATTTAAGAGAATATTGTCAGTAGCAAATGTCACACAAAATAACTGGAAGTAAAATTACCTTCAATAAGTGAAGATAAAAATGGATGTAAATCAATTTCTGTTTAATATATAACTTGTATAGGTAGGAAACAATAAGTTATTACTTTGACAAGAAATCTTAAAGTGTTTTTATTATATCCTTATTGCTTCATTTATTTTATATAGAAACTTTGGCTATGATCCACACCTCTGTAACTCTCATAGAAAAATAGTTCTGTAAATACACTGTGAAATTTGCACATTGGGAGCAGTTATTACCCAATTTGCTTATACTTTCAACATTGAAGAGCAAAACGTAAATCTGCATGAGAGTTTTACAGGAATTTTGAGGTTTCAAATTCAGCAGTTCAAAATGCAGCATGGTTGGAGAAGAACTCTAAGCAATAAAATTATTCTGGCTGAAATTAACCCTGCAAAAGACTTTTCTCTCTTGTCTGGTAAGTATTTTATGAAGAACATGAAGCAATATGCTGATGCAGTCATATTTATCCAGTAAGCATGAGCACCAAGTGATCCTGTGCCTATGTAGTCTTTTCTTGATGAGAGTTCCATTCCAACGATTTAAACATTATCTTTTGGGTTTTTTTATTCCACCAGCTTACCCAGGGGTTAAAATGGTGAGTGAAAGCCATCATGAGGCCCTGGCAGCACCGCCAGCTACCACAGGAGCAGCAGCCCCTCCAAGTAATGTCACCGAGCCAGCCAGTCCCGGAGGAGGGGGAGGCAAAGAAGATGCATTTTCTAAGTTAAAAGAGAAGTTCATGAATGAACTGAACAAAATTCCATGTAAGTAAAACTTCATTGATTATAAAGCTTCTTTTGGCAGATTAGATTAAGTGGAGTAGAAAAAACAGGGCCAAACTCATGTAATTGGAGTCTATTCTTGATATATCAGATTGTCTTGGTAATTTTTACTGATGAATTATTGCTGATTCATCAAAACTGGAATGGCAGAACTTCGCGGTGTCCATGGGACCAAGCAAAATATTTCCTAACAGTATCAGTTAGGGTTTCATGTTCATGGCAAATGTGCGTGGGCATATTACTTTAAAGCAAAATTTGGCCAAAACTCATAAATATTGAGAAAATAAGGAAACTGTGTATCTTTGGAGATTAGAAAATGTAGAAAAAATGGGAAAACAGCTTTTTAACAAGGAAATAGCTGTAATACCGCTGTAATACATCAGTAATGTGTGAAGATAGCCACCCTTTTCCCACTCAGTAATTCTGTTAGATCAGCCATTGAATGTAATTTGTGGCGAGTTCCTGTACCCATGCAGAATACTTTAAAAGTACCAATGCATATTTATGTGAGGTCAGTAGGGTTGAAGTCAGCGGGGTTCTTTTGGTCTGTGCTAGAAAGTGTTGACTCAAAGTTGAGGCCTCAATTTGTTCACATTTGTAACAAAAATAAAAGCATTTTTGCTTTTGTTTATCATAATGCTAGGGTTCTTGAACCTGTTTGCTATGTTTTAGTATGCATACACTGGTATTAAATATACAACAAATTCAACAGTGTCAAAGTTGTTTCGTATAATAAAGAAAAAATCCTTTTTGTTACGGACAGAAAAATTACCTAATGATACAAGCAGATAGTTTTAGCACTTTTGTAGACATGAATGTGAAGGCTGTGTGTGTAAGTGTGTTTTAATAGCAGGCATTACAGAGTCATTCAATCTTTAATAATTTTTACTTTAGAAGAATAAGTAAATGTAACATATTCTCAGGGAAGTATTTTAACATGTGTAAGAGTTTTCATTTTTAGAAGGTTATCATTTGTGTAAAGAAATGTTGTGTGACTGATAAAGACAGATAACAAATTAGAATATTAATCGATTTTTTATCTCTGAAATGGATCTTGGCAATCTGGCAGATGTGGTTTTTGCAAAATTGATAGCAAACAGCTTTTCTCTGTCACTCGAAATTCTCACTTGCAAGAATAGAGGTGTTACAGTGGTAAGAAATCCGTATGTCATTAGTTTGGTAATCTGCACAGTCCAGTGCAGACCATGCTGAAATTAAATTGCCTGATGATATCATGGGAAAAACAAAACTACAAGAGGAAAAAAGAGAGAGGAAAAAAGAAGAGACAAGACATTGAAGGAGAAACAGTCAGCATTTGAAACATTTGTCTTTTAATTTTTATCTCACCATGCTAGCTAAATGAGGTAGATGACACTTTTATGTAGGTATTCTTTTATTTTTAAACATTGATTTTAGCATAGCAGAAGCATGAATGGTTTCCAAGATGAGCAACTGTAATTGGTAGGTCTAGGAAAAGGTCTGTAGATAAAGAGGAACTTTGAATGCACTGCTGCATACTTTTTTAAAACAACAAGTATGCACTGCTGCATACTTTTTTAAAACAAGTCCAATCCAGACAATATTTCCAGATAGGACTGAATAAAAAATAAAAAAGTACCTACTATTACATGGTGAAACTGCTTACTGAGAAAAGCATACTAGGCCATAAGACAAGTCTTAGTTATTATGAAACACATTAGAGTATCTATAAAATATGGTACCTTCTGCTGATAGTGAGACCAGAACATACTGCCCCCATTTTAGAAATCTGGACTCTTATCCACGGTCATGCAGTAATTTTGTGGTGGAATGGAGAAACGAACTTGGGATAGTCAGAGATCCCATGCCAATTGTCTGCTCTGCTTCTAGAGGCTGCAGATGTGATTGGATTTTCCCAGCATCTCCGTCAAATACTGTGAACTGTTTAACGTGACATTCTGCTGTGTATATTTAGGCTTTTTTAATTTTGGCATTTCAAGAAGAAAGTTCAATATTCATTGTGCTACAAAGGGCTTGGGTGTGGGGTCTTTTTGAAATACTTAAATATGGAATAGTGCTATTGACATGTTGGAGCATTTCATATCCCAAATATCTTTGTTTTTCTCATTTTCCTCAATAACAAATCCTACGTGAATGGACTGTAATTGACAGGTCTGTATGTGTTTGTGTCAATAGGGAGTTGTCAGCAAGGTGGTGTTAACCTGTTACAAAGCTGAGGGTTTAATTGTGGTAGAAAAGTTGTCAGACCTTACCTCTTACAGCTGGTAGCAAATTTTTTGAGAATCGCTCTTAAAACAGAGCAGAATGTAAATTTGTTCTAACCAAATCATTTCTATAGTCCCTTTCTGGGAATTTCTTGCTGTGGGAGAGAGAATGAATATGGTGAACGGGCCCTACTGGGACAGCACAGATACTTGGATCTAAGAACACTTCCAAGAAAATGCACCAGGTTTTTCCTCTGGTAGATTCAAACTGAAGACCTGACCCCTAGTCTTAACACATGGCAGAAGGATGCCATAGGCAGCAAGTTCCCTAATCTTTGCAGATCAGTGACCAGCCTGTTTTCTAGTTCATATACTTTCTCATTTAAAATCTCCAAAGGTCTCGTGTTCATCCCCACATGACAGAGAAGGCTTTGAAAGCTCAGTAGTTACTGCAAGACGATATTTTTTTTTCAGTGCTCTGTAGTCTATGCAAGAGAGAAATAATTAAATGGTTTACTTGCCTCTGCCTAAGATGTCTGCAGATAGAAAATAAGCCATCATGATTTAATGGATGTATAATAGGATAGGATAGAATATACCTGTATTGTGAAAAAGTTCAGCTGCAATCAACTTGGTTTAAGCGATAAAAAAGCTGAGCTGTAGTAGGGGCTAATTTATATATAGTCTCTTTCTGTTTTTTCATAGAAATTACATAATATCAAGTCATGCTTATATAAAAAAAACCCAACATTCAAACAGTGGAATGCATGATGACAAAAATAAAAGTACAGCAAACTACATCCAGCTGAATAAATACTGTTCCTTCCATACGGCTTATAATAGGACAGTCATCTTTTAAAGAATATGTTTTGTAGAACACAGAAGTCACAAGTTAAATAGTCTAGACATACTTAACTAACTAAAAATATCAGGATTCCCATTAAGATTTCACTTTGCAGAACTGCAAGATAGGGTCTGTGCAATTTAAATTATACTGATGTTTCCTCCTGTAATATATGCACCAGAGAAGTCTTATTTTGTCAAAAATTGATTAATTTAATAGAATGAGGATATAAAAGTTCCAAGAAGAAGGGAGGTCCCATTTGTATTAATATACATGTATTTCAAGAACAGTGATGCAGTATATAAACCCAGTTAAAGTTTTGATTGATACAAGCAGTAATTCTATTTTTTTCATGGATTTTTATCTCTTTAAAGTAGAACATACTCCACGTTTTGTGGCAGGAGACTGTAGGCTTCCAAAAGCGCACAAATCATTCAGAATGGTGATGTCTTAACATATATTTCACTCTGGATAAAGCAAGTGGGATCATTTTATTACAATGAGTCATACAATTAAAGTGCAAGAATCCTGTAAGGTTACTGAGGCATAACTGTGAAGAATTTTTTTCTCCGTTATGTAAATGCCTGCATTTTGGTTGTGAGTGGCTGATTTGCATAATCACAGTACAGTTTTTTTTCCATAACTGCACTGTGTATAAAAGTGACTCTATCTTAATTATTTCTTATACTTTCTATCCCAATTTATCTTTAATCTGCAGAATTTTTAAGCTGTTACCAGAAGGAGAAAAAAGGTACCATCTCTGCTTTAACACTTCGCATTTTAAATGTAGTAATTCCAACGCTGAAGAAGGGGGTAAAACAAAGTAGATAAAATGGCACATACACTTCTGAAAACAAAATTGCATTAGACTTAATGAGACATAGTGGTTCTTGCCTTCCTCCCTCTCACTGTTCTTCCATCTGGGCCTTTGTCTACAGGCTAGAAAAATATCTGCCATGCATTTACAGTAAGCAAGTTCTAGCAAACTATGGAACTGCAAGACAGCAACAGCTTTTGGGCAGAGGCTTTAAATGTCAAGGTACTGATACTAACCATACACAAATAGAACAACATCAACCAGCATTAGTTTACTTAATAAGCATCTTTGTGAAAGGAAAGTGGTTTTGATGTGTTTCCTAAGAACACGTTCCTATATGAACAGAAGACCTTGTTCTGCCAACAAGGTAAATAAAACACCACAAATCCAATAAAACTCCAACATACATCTGACTGAATAATGATATGCTGTTAATGCTTGTGGTATAATCTTGAATAGCTGTAATAGCTGAATGCATTGAATCCAGGATACTATCATTATCTCTTTAATTGGAAGTTATTGCATATTTCTAATGCTTTTTGCTGTCTTACATTGTAATTGGATAAAAAGTTACGTTTCTATACCAATTCTGAAATGTTCAGCTGGCTTGCAACTCCATTTGGCCTCAGAAGCTGGTGCTCAAAACCCCTAAAATTTGATTCATTGTGTACAACTGACTGATAATCCCCCAAACCAAGAGCTCAAAACTGTGTGATGATTCAGGCTAAAACCCGATGTTCTGTGCGGACTTGTTTCACAGTCTGTTTGCAGATATTCAGAGAAAGGTTTTTTTCCCTCTCCTCGGCTTAGTGAATAACTGTCAAAACAAAATGGGACTGGAGGCTGCAGAGGAAACTGTAATAAAAAATGTAAAAATAACTATAAGACCCAGGTCTGTTTTAATTCTAAATAATAGCTTAGAAGCTGAAGTACAGAGTTACAGATGTATTTGGGTAAATTAGCAAATAAAATAATTCTGGATTTATGTGTTTAGCCATTTAAGTTTCAGCATGCAGCAGTCATCCTAGACACACCTCATAATTTCTTTCTCCCTGCTGGTCTCTGCTGTTCTGTCCTTCTGCCTTTCTTGATTGACCAGCTGAGGTTGTATTAAGAGTTCTTATTACCCTCTATAACTGGCAGCAAAGTTCATTTCTTAATTTTTCATTCTCATTTGGCATCAAGATTGTCAAGGAGATACTACTGAATTTTGTCTATTATTAGAAAATTGAAGATTTTGTGCATGAGGTCTTTCTGCAACTTAAGTTTTGTGGAGCTGCCAGCTTGATCATTTGCAGAAAACAAATTCAGGCTGTTCATTTCACTGCTTCTCCTAATGGTTCCTGGAGTACAGGTGTCACTGGCACAGGGAGGAGAGGGCACATTATTTTCTAAGTTCATAAAAAGGAAGCAAAATGCTGATAATAGCATGATTTCAGATTTCAAAACTG
The DNA here is from genome assembly GCA_026212715.1 of Elanus axillaris. Classification (NCBI taxonomy): domain Eukaryota; kingdom Metazoa; phylum Chordata; class Aves; order Accipitriformes; family Accipitridae; genus Elanus; species Elanus axillaris. The sequence goes on from JANZLQ010000065.1 coordinate 6,453,242, forward strand.
GATTAATAGAAACAGATAAATACTGTAAAATCACAATAAAATTCTCAGCAATAGCTATTATTTATATTTCTATGGCACATACCCATGTTAGTCATTGCCTAAGATCTTCTTAGGTTAGCCAGAAAAAAAATTAATTTCTGCTTCAGAGGCCTTCCTGTCTAAATATAAGGCAAGTAATAGCTGCCTGCCTGCAGAAAATGAGTACTATGTGTATGTATGTTTGTGTGTGTGTGTCTATATATATATATATGTACACACATATATTTGTCAATACAATAAGCAGTGATGTCAGCTTAGGGGCAGTCTGATATTGGCAAACTCTGTGTAGGTATCCTGGCAAACAGGACTTGTAAGATTTAGAGGAGAATAAAGAAAGAAATTTCTTGGTGTTCGAGGAAGTCTGAAGAACCAGCGCTGGAGGAAGTGGGAAGGCATAAATTCAAGTCTTCTTGTTTTCCTTCCTGTCATCAAATCATTGGCAGTTGTTCATGCCAAACAAATGCATGCAGCTTCACACTGGGGAAGAAACAGGGGAAATCAGAAATAAAGATTTATTTTGCAACATAGAACAAGTACAAGAAAGAGCTATTACAGTACAATAATAGAGGGGCAGCAATCATTATTTCTAAATACAGCAATTTAAATGCAAATTTCAGATTACTTTGTTTTCTCCCTGAACCTCCCAATCCCAGAGTTCAGTGATGACGTGAGAACTTCAGCATTATTTTTTTTTTCATTAAATAAAAGTTTCTAGATCACCTACTCGTAGGGAAATCTTGAACATACTGCCCACACACATCCAGAAGACATAAAAAAACGGTTGGATCCGTGACAGCTGCCAGTTTGATCCTCATACAGGACTGAGCTCGGAACCTCGGGCTGTGAGAGGCACGAGCTGCTCTAGCGTGACCCAGAAGTGCTGCTGCAGACCGTAGCGGGATCCAGTTGGATCCAACCACACCTGCTTGCCAGAAGGTTACATATCTCCTCCGATCAAAGCAAGCTCAACACGTGCCTCTGACACGCTCAGGTCTGGGGGAGGACTCTGTTCCTACACTGGCCATTATTTTGGCTCCCTGGACAAGCCGAGGAGGAGAGGAGAAATCAGAAGAGCAGACTCCTGCAACTTGAGCCAGAGGACCAGCTGCAGCACCCTCCATCTCCAGCACAGGGGAAGCCTGTCACATGCTAAATCACCTCCTCTTCTGCAGCACCTTGAGAATACACTGTCCCGTCCGAAAGGAAATACCGTCTCATAGCCAGAAGCACACTGGGAGCGTATCCTCAGTGTCAGAAATATACATTATGGATTACATGTGTCTGAAACATCTTTTTCAGAAACAACAGTTGGTTTTGAGTTGTATAATCTGAAAGAAGGGGAAGGAGAAGCAAGTTCTTCTGTAAAATACATGATGCTGAGAACATTTCAGCAAAATATATGAAAACAAAAAAAAACCCATTCAGATTAACAGCGATGGGGATGAAATTCATCTATAGCAGAACCAGGGCTGAGCACCTATTTTGGTTTGGTGACAGGGTTTTAACAAGGGGTGCCAGAGTACCCCCAAGGGTGTCCTCTAGCATATCACTGTGATTATTATTTTATATGTTACAATGACTCTGGTAGGTATTTTATTGAACTACAGATATGTCAAGTTGTGTCAGTGCCTTATAAATTGAGTAGAGAATTCAATTTACAAGCAGAAAACTGAACATAGTTGCTAGCTTCCTTTCAGTACTGGGAATGTATCTTAAAATTTCATTACTGTGTGTGAGGGAAAGTGCACTAAAATTATGTTTACATGCATAAACTAAACACAGTCTTTGCTAGTCTTTTTCAACTTACCTGCAGAAGAAGTGTCTACAGAAATTACCCATTATCTGTTATAATTCAGTTTGTAATCTTGCTCTGAAAATGAGAGTTCATGGAACAATTGTTCTGAACTTAAAATCGAGAATACATTTAAAGATTGATTCTCAGCAGCATACTGCATAAAAGAAAAAAGCACTTGGGACTATGTTTAATAAATTTGCTTTAAAAAGTATAGTATAAATGGGCAACGAAAATATAGGAATTACTCTTAAGGTTGGTATTCCATCCTTAACTCAGCTGCTTGTGCCTAGGCACTGTGGCAATCTAGAAGATAGTCTGTTGCATTTTTGTAAAAACCAAGAGTAGATAATGAAGCCTCTGTTATTCTGAGGCACTGTTGTTAAGTTGGCACAGCTGAAGAACAGAATGTCATTCTTTGTTGTTATTGTTAACTATTCTACTTAGAACTGGATAAGTTTGCTGTTGAGCATTATCCAAGCTAAAGTCTTCCCTGAGGGATTATAAATACATAATACCCTCCTTATTTTGGTTGGCATATGTTTTTTAAAGTGTTTAGACTTATTTAAAGAGACAAGAATTCCTTTATTGATACATGACATGTTTTAGATACCTGGTCATCAGTGCCAGATTGCCAAGGTGGCTGAAATACTAAGCCACTGACCACCAACAGGAGCTTTCAGGAATGCTGCAGGTCCTGTAGCATCCTTTCTTGCGTTCCTCTTATCTTTTTAGTCTTGGCTTGCATTTCAAGCGAGATCTTGACCTGGTCTAGAGCTGAAAAATCTCTACTGCTTCCAGAACTCACAGCCAGTCTGCAAGAGCTGTGGAGGTGGCCTCAAATCTTCAGAAGGATCTTGGTATGGGTAGACTTTGCTCTGACTCCCCAGAAGGAAGCTGTGCTGCTGAACTTGAATGACTGCCTCATGAAGGCGGAGATCCAGCTGGCAGCTGAGCGAGCCATCTGCCTACTCCTGTGCAGGTTTCTGAATCTGAATCTGCTCTTAATTATCAACTTCAGCAAGAGCTCCCTAATTTGCTCACAGCCCCTATATCATCTGGGGGCATGTTGCAGTACGGTAGCTGGCACTGTTTCCCTGTTGCAGCGAGAGCCGCCAAAATGAAAGATGAGGTTTGTCCTTTCAGATGGGAAAGGCATCTCAACCCACATCTAAAAGGGAGCTCTAGAAATGCTCAGGGTCTCTACACTTAGCTTTTAGGAACTAGGCTCTGGGAAATGCCTTGGTTCTCTTCAGAACGACACAGAAACAGGAGGCCGGGGTTTATGCAGCAGGAGAATCTGGAGGGAGATGTGTCTGAAATGGTACCCGTCTCACAGACTGGGGTATCTAAGAAGGGCCCTAGGTTAGGCCCTTATAACAGACAGATTCCATCTGAAAACACTTTCCCTGGACTTAAAGACCTGATGCCTCTCACTTCGACAGCGATTGTTTCACTCTCTCCTGTCAGTGTACAATCTGATGAAGAGCAAGGGAACTCACTGGACCAGAGAGCGGACTGAAGGACAGCATATGCATTTTGCTGTGAAATGCTGTTGGACAAAATGAGCAAATATCACTATTTACAGCTCCTTACTCTTAAACAAATGGCCCACACTAGGCTACAGAGCATGACCCCGTGACTCCTCCAATTCTTTGCTAGCTTTTCCTGCAGGAAAGGCAGACCCAAGTTAGTTTCCCAGCTTGATCCCTTGATTTCCTTTAGTCTCAGGAAGACCAGGAACTCGGGTATTTTAGGCTGCAGCCTGGACGATATTCCTCAACCTTTGGCATGGCAGCTCCCATGTTGTCAGTTTGAAGTAGCCACACAAACCCTTCGCTTGACACAGTGGAGTAGGGATGGCAGTTTCCTGAGGAGGAAGGGAGAAGGAGTATCCTAAAACTGGTGAGCTGCCAATAGGATTGAAAGTCATTTCCACATGAGAAGCTTTCTCCACCTAAAGCGGTCTCAGGACCATTCCCTATAGGGTTCTACCCCAGTGGAGAGGAAACCTCCAGGACTAGGACAGGCATCAGATATTTTTTTTACTGGAAGCACTTTATAGAGAGGTAATACATTCTTCACATAGTCAACAATGTTGATAATAAATTTTATACCTTTCTTACAGATATTTTTATGGTCCTTCCTTACCAGAGTTCATTGAATTTTCTATTTTCCTTCTGTATTATTTCATTTATATATTTATTAAACCTTTTGTCCTAGGCAGAACTCTCATGACAAAATTGGTACAAGCAATATACTTGCTAACCTAACATGCAGACTTGTTTCTTCTTTAGTTTTCAAAGCTCACTCCTCCTCCAAAGCCAGCTATTTTTCTAAGACCTCAGTACCCAATTTTCAGCAAACACGTGCTTTAAGCTGGAATACAGCATTTCAGGCCTCAGCCCTGGAGTCAGTTATTTGTTTGTAATATGCCATGGGTGCAGATTTACTTGCAGCACGGGCAAGGGAAGGAGGACAGAGGAAGATAAGGCAAGCTTACTATTCATAAATTTCAGTCTAGCATAGCATTTTAGATTATAGCTCAGTGATAGTAATCACTTTAGAGGAAACTGTTCCAGAATACCAATTTCTAAACTCTCTTGCCTTATGAAATATTTATTGATGAGTTTTAAGTCCTAGGACAGCAAGGTGACCAAGATGACAGAAAATAGTATGGGGGGTGGAGAGGACCAGTGGATAAACAAGAAAGCTTAATGTTACCTGAACTCAGGGCATAACATTAATGGAGATAAGATAGCATGAAAAAATGTCAAAATGTATTTGACTATTCTGAAACAGTCATGCATTTATAACAGTGATTGTATGGTACAAAAATACTTATGCTTTTCTTGATATAAATATCAATAAAATACTGCTTTTCTTGATAAAACCGTAGGTATGTAGAAAGAGACAAAATGGAAGTGGGAAACTGTTTGCAAAAATCTTTTTTTCTGTTCAGTTAATGCATTAACTGAAGTGTTTAAACTGTGCAACATCCTTGATTTGCAACAGCTCTTTTGTTAGGAGCCTGCTGACAGCTGGACTTTGATTCTGCAAAGTGCATGGATCTCTCCAACATTGCTACCACTTCTCACTGCCATGTAGTATAAGAAAACTAGCTATAATTTTGTAATGATAATGACAAGAAGCATTTTTATTCTGGTGGTCTGAATATTTATCCTGGTAATTCCTGGTAGAAAAGGAACAGAAAATATATCCTCTTTAAAAACAACTAAGCAATCCCCTATAATTGTGTCCACATTAGGTAAAATAACTTGTGATACCAAATCTCTGATGGCATAGTGACACTAGCTGAACCCTGCAGTGCAGGATGAGTGCAAATTGGTGAATAAGTTTTTTCTTGTTTTCAAGTCCTTTTCTTAACTGACCTACACCACCCCTGTAAATAACCTAAAGGGCTATAAAAGTACATTCTTACTTGATATAGCCATGCAAGTATAACATGGGTATGCAGGCTGAGTTCAGGTACTGAAATGATACACAGCAGATTTTAGAATTTCAAGAGGTTTAATCCAATAGGGTATTTAAATGTGTACTAACCTTTAAGCTCCTGAATAGTGCATCAAATCAAATTTGTTACACACAAGTGGTTTGGAGGATCAAGACTGTAAACACTTACATTTCTAATACATGCTGCGATTTACCTGATGAACTGCTACATTAATTCATATATTAATGTAAATTAATTTTACTTTAGCTATGGTTATTTTAAAATTTTGTAATTCTACAAGTGGTGTAATTTTAGAGACATGTACCACACACATGTATAGTGGCAGCAGCAAATTTCTTTTCAGAGCTTCATAAATATTGGTGTAATTTTTTTACCTTCCATTTCATTTTAGTAGGCTGCTTGCTGAGAGTTATACCCTCTTCTGTCATATGGCTTATTATCACAACACACATTTTCATCACTGTTGTCAAAAAAAGACTGCATTTAGGGCAGTTGTTAAGTTCAAATGATCAGTAGAGTGCTACTTTGAGATAATTTGGGATGGGGGGGGCTGAAATTTTCCAATGGAAGCCATTGGAAGAATGTAATTACCTCACTTGGGATTTGGGCCAACCTTGCAAACATCCAATTTCCACAGAAGTGATTGAGGTTCTTTCCATTTAGTTTAATGAGAGTCGGATGGAGCTGTAAGGCATTACAATCCTTTTGGGAAAGTCCCAGGGGATCTTTCATCACCACAAAAGCTGAGGACATTGGTTTTATGCTTCCTCCGAAGTACAGCAGCCCTTGCATCACTGTGTCTCCACTGCTGTTCCCCAGCATTACTGGCTCAGAGGGGAGCAGGCCACCACAGTGCCGCTTTCTGCGCCTGGGAGGGATCCAGGGCACTGGCAGATGATGTTGTTTAGCTTTCTTCTGGCTTTAGGTTATCCATGAGCTTTAGCGAGTTGTTCGGGTCTTTGGTGGGTGTATGGGAGCGCTGTAGCAATGAGCAGGGAGCAGCAGATGTGATGCCTCACTAATTCCTCCCTCCTTCCAGCTTCGGCACTGAGAAACATCTGAAAGTCAGCGTCAGACTATCACAGGGTTCAAGACTTTCTCAATGGCTGGACCCCAGCAGTACTTTAATCCTTGCAGACAAAATTATAGGATTGCCTCCAATGCTACTGATGGTTCTCTGGGCAGAGTTCTTTAATCCTTCCCCTGGTATCAGGGGGAATTATAAAGTGCTAGGAGCACACATTGTATCACTCATGTATGCTAAGATGGATCACTTTTAATAGATTAGCAATGCTATAATGTTATAATTATACTTTGGTTTGGTTTTTGTAAAAGGAAAAGACAGGCTGTAACACACGTCAACATAGGACTAAAATAATGTCCATGTTTATAGTTGTTGGGGGGGTGTACTTACCATCCAGTTCCCAAACTTAATGAGACTGTACCCAAATGGTGAGGATGTTGAATTACAGCAGTTTGTTATTCATTCAGCATTGTCAGAATAAGGGTTGGGAGCCATTAGGAGGCTGGTATCAGTGAGGATTCTTGATACAGCAAAGCAATGCTGATATTCCCTGCTTTCCGACAATATTTTATGGGGCAAGGAAAATAAAGGGGTTTTGCATCAGTGTTGTGATTGTACTGACATTTGGGCAGTGAGTGGATAACTGAGAGCTGTAAAATAGTTATATTCCTGCCCTGATGCTAGGTGAACTTAAAATTGCCTTTTCAAAGGTAAAAAAATAAATAAAAAAATCAGTGGTTCTTTCTCCAAGAAGGTGCAACTTTGCTACCACCAGACAAATGACCTTTAATGACAGTATATGTCTTCACAATCTCTGTATCAATAGGTCTGATGTTCTGAGAATTACTATTACACGTTATGTTGGCGAGATGTATAGCTTGTAAGCATTAGAGGTCACATCTGTGATCTGAAAGTAAATGATAACCAATTTGTGACTTACACCTCCAGTTCTTCTCACCATCTTTCATCTTCTGCCTCTTTTCCTTGGTTCCCTCATCACACAGCACCTTCTCCTCTCATTTACACTTCCTGCCTTTACAGAAATAAAAACAGTTTTGCCATGCTAAGACATTCATGGAGAATATAGTTACAGGAGGAAAGAAGAAAGTTAAAGCTTACGAAAATTTTTTGACATATGGCTGAGAGAGGCATAAGGCTCCCTGCCGGTGCTAGTCTCTGCTCCATTCTCCAGGCTGTCTGTCTGCCATAGGATACTTCTGATGAAAAAGAATAAACATAAAACAATATTTCTCTACTTTTCCCTCTACTTCACACAAAGCTTGCTAAGAAGGAGTGAAAAGCATTCAGCTAACATTTTAGCACAGCAAACTGAATACTGATGTTTATTTTTTAGTAACTTCAAGACTAATGTACTGTAAAATGTACAATTTTTTTCTTGCTGCAGTGGCAGAAGTCATGAGGGTAGGACTAGCTGGCTTTTTGCTCAAGACAACAGGGCTCCTGTCAGTGGTTGTTCTTTACCCCATAAATATGTTGAATGTTCCTGCACTGAACCATGAACTGGAAACCTCATATTCCTGCTCAAGTGTTTTCTAACTGCTACTAACTATACTACTAGTTGGACAAGAAACGTTTTTGGAAGGAGAGTCAGAAGAGAAAAGTGTATTGTGTATGACCCTGTGATGTCAATGTCAGTCAGCAGAATTGTGTGTGACCTCAGATAAGGATCAACAATTGAGACAAGCCAGAATAAATCACATCATTGCCAAGTTTAGAGAGAGGCCAAAGGAAAATTGGTTACAGTGCTGGCTTCCAGAAGGTTATTTCCTGGCATGAGTTGGCTCAACTTGAAGGCATGTGAGGCCAATTAAATTAGTACTAACCACTTGCAAGGGGTATGCCTGTAAGAAACCGCTTTCATAAAGGGATAAAAGGGCTATCAGTCAAAATACAGCCTACATGTTGTCCATAATTAAAATACTTTGACTAGAGGGATGTTTAATAGGGTTTATTTGAGGGCGGTATTTTTAGTTCTTCAAGTGGTTGACTCTGTGGAAGCCACTGTAGAGATATTGGATCTCTGTGCCATCAGCAGTGAGGTAAATGGCATTTAGTTTTGCTCCAGGAAAGGATTTCTTCTTTCATCAAGTGTCACCTCTACTGTGATGGGCCTGAATAAATATAACTAGCTTCACTTACTTTAGTGGAGTCTCCTGGGACAACACTGCCAACATAAGTTATTTATGATTTGGGATGGGTTGTATGCTAGTCACAGCACAAAAATATTACTTTGCAAGCTTACTGCATATTGCAGGCGATGGAGGCAAAACCTTTATCCTTATTAAAGGACTGTTTCACCGTAACAATAAAATTTATTGGCCCATTTTCACCTCTGCCAACTGCACTTCTCATATACTATAGTGTTCCTGTATGTAGCCATAATTTTGGCTCTGAAGCTCCATTGAAAAGGAGTAGTGATGAGGATTTCCTTTTCCTCAGCTGAGGACAGGGTTCTCACCACCTAGCAGCTCCAGGACTTTGTGACAAGTTTGGTTAGAAAAACTTAAACTGTCATTTCAAAATAACAAGTAATGTACTAGTTTCTGAAACTATTTTTGAGATTTGAGATTAGAAACTTTGTATCCAATGTCTTGTGGTGTTGTTTTAAAAAATAATTTCTATCTATCTTACCTGTTTTTTACCAGATATAAATTACCATTTTCTATTTATGGTGGATTAAAACTCTGTACTGATTTAAAGACAATTCACAGATGGCTGAGCCATAATAAGGCCTTCATGCATTATAAAAGCAGTTTCTCTTTGAGTACTATATAGTGAGCGAACATGGGAGAAACGTGTGATCAGAGTAATACAAGAGTAATAATAAAGATAATAAATGAAAATATGCAATCAATAAATAAATAATGAACAATTATTTAGGCTCTTTAGGAAGGACGGGCAGGGGAGACCAGGAGGAGGGGTGTTGCCCTCTATGTCAATGACCAGCTGGAGCGCATGGAGCTCCACCTGGGGATGGATGAGGAGCTGGCCAAGA
>JANZLQ010000065.1:6466472-6529896 GCA_026212715.1 Elanus axillaris
TCATACTGAACTCAAAACACAGCACTGTACCAGCTACTAGGAAGACACTTAACTTTATCCCAGCTGAAACCAGGACACTCCCCTAGTCGATGTGGCCTGCATTGCTGTTGTAATGTATCTGTGGATACATTATCACTGCTTCTGCTTCTGTGAATGAACAATTCCAAAGCAGCTAGAGCGCATTTATATGCTGATTACTCACCTGCTATTAAAGTGGTTCCAAATAAAGTGGAATGGCAGACGCACTGGCTCTTGGAAGCTCTTTCCAACTAGAAAAAGAAAAGGAATACTGTGTGTTCTCTGCAGCGCTCAAGCTGCTTTAGAGATGCACCATATTTAATTAGATTAGTTTTAATTAGACTGCAGATGAAGAGTTGCATCTGTGTATCACTGTTAGTCTGTTTTGAGGCACTTTCAGCCAATAACAAAGCACTATCTCATCTGCATTCATTTAAATGTGTTAACCTTTTCCTTGCTGGAATAATCACTGTGGAAGACCGTATATATATTAAAGAGAAGACCATATATATCTTAGAGATGAATGTGTTGTTGTTGTCATGTGGCAGCATATGCAGAAAGTGAAGTAGCCTAAGAGACAATCATGCAAGGGAAGAAAAAAGGAAATTGAGCGGAAGAATTAATTCACTCATATAAATCTTTCTGAAAATTCCATTTATACATATTTAAATTCCTTTAGAGTACTTATTTTCCAAGACAATTGCTGCAAGCTTTGGACTTTATTGATTGCTCTTCTACCCTTAATGTTTGTTTTCTTTATGATCTTTTCATTTTTATTTCTTCATGCTTCACAGAGCCCATTTTCTTTTGCTGCCTCTCCTTTTCTGTTCTGAGCTTAGCTCGGTTCTGAGGAGATGGAGGATTAATTGTTCATTACTGGTGACGCTACAGGTTTGAAAGAATTGTTGATTAGCTATTGCAAAGTTCTTATTAGGAGAGAGCACAGGTGCTTCTTTAGTTAATGGCAGAGTACTTGCAAGAGGAATTGGGAACCTGGGACAGAAACCTCGCTGGACAGAAGTCATCAGTACCATGGCCATTGATTTCAGCAGACTGACTTCTACCTCCAGAAGTGATTATTTTTCCTATGCTTAGTTAGAGTGTTCCCTTTAATTTTTAGTTCTCTATTCTGGCCAAACCTGGGGTTAATCACTTCAAGTTTTATTGTATTTATGTAGAGACAGAAGCAAGAACTCTGCTGTGTACTTTTAATTTTAAGATTTCATCATTTTTTCAGCCTGTTTGATCAGTAGCAATGAAGTTAATCCAATTAGAAGAATGGGGGTTAATTAAATGATTTTACTAAGTGGGGTGCACTTTTGAGCAATGAGGGGATGCAGTGGTTGTTAAATAGCAATAACAAAATGTATCCATGTAGAGCAGCTGCTAAGGTTGGCTGTAAATACTAGAGCAAAATATTACTATAGTGGAAATATGCCAGTCTCAGGAGAGAAGCATGCATGGGGTATGGGATTAGATTGACCGCTCTCAAATTTTAGTGACATTCTTTGTGATCCTGAAAGCAAGTCACAGGTCATCCTCTCCTGGCTTTCCTTCTTTAAAAGGAAAATAATACTTTTTTCTGACTATGCCAATTAGCAAAGTATGGCTCAGAAAGCAATTCAAAGATAAAGAGCAATGAACATGAAGTGGTGTCAACCAGAGGACTGTAGATTCAAGTCTAGTATAGAATTTTTGAGTCAGACCCTGATGACTGTTTACTGCAGCAAAGTCAAACAAGGATGTTTAACGATTGATTTTCAGAGCTGGCATAAGGTTCCATTTCCTATTCTGTTCCCGATGAATAGAAGCCGGTAACATTTCAGCACTGAGTTTGCAATATGCCCTTACAGGAATGCTTCACTTAGCAGAGAAGGTCTGGCCTGGATGTGCCTGTAGGATCAATCTGTGCTGAGCACACTCAGTGTCAATAGGACACTACAGAAGGAGATGGAGGAAAAGGATGCTCTTTCCATGAATTGAGCTTGTACAGTTAGATCCCATAAGGGATGTAAGTGCCTAGAATGCGTCTTTTTCATTTGGGCAGCATAAGGCAAATCTGACACCTACTGCAGGTAATCAAAGGTGGACTTTGGTACTAAGAGAGGGGATTTATGACTTTCTGTCAAATAGAGGAAAAATGACTGACACAATTTGGGAAAAGCTTGCAGCCTGCATTCAGTGTTACAGAGCTGGACGTCAGACTCAGCACAGGTGGGAGTGAAGGGGTCTCAGAAGGATGAAAAGCCTCCCAGGCTGGCTGTCCAGCAGCAAGCCAGATACAGGGGTTTAAAATGGAGGGTTTTCATCTGGAACTCTTAGCACATGTCTCAGAGTAGCAGACTGGTTCACCTGTCTGCTTAACACTGGGTAATTAAAATTCCCCTTTGAGGGACAGATGCCTACAGCCCTTCTTTTGGGGGAATGAGGGTAGGAGTAGAACGAGGATGGGCCTTTTGATACTACATTGGTAGCACAGCTTGCCACTTTTTATGTATTAATCTGAAAGTTGGAGTGCTTCTCCAGGAAACGGAGGACTTAGATTATATTCCTTCATCAAGCCAGAAGCTGTAATGTATGACAGCACTTCTAACTCATGCTGAAGTCATGGCGTTGTGTAGGAAATAATTCAAACTATAGGCCAAAATGAGAGGGGAGAACAGATTTCTGGTTCCCATTCTCAACATCGCTAAATTTTAGAATAAGCAACAATCACCAAATAAAATACAAAAGTTAATGAAAAGAGTCTTCTTTTTCATGGTTTCTCCTCTGTCCCAAAGCTTGCAGAGCCATACTTCACCTCTACTTCATGTCAGGTTTGAAAAAAAAGGGAGATAAAAGTACTAGATGAGATTTTTAGGGAGAGCTGCTGTCTTAAGAGACAAACTGATAGTAGTTGCTTGTGCTGATAGGCAATAAGATTAACAGGACACAGAAAGCATTGGGACAAACTGCCTGTATTAATCCATACTGTACAAGAACATTTTGTGCTGTCCTTCAGGGTGATGTGTGCTTATAAAACAATCCTTTCCAGGCCCCTTTCAGTTCCACATCATCCCCTAAACTAAAACTATCAACTTTGGGTTACAGCTGTAACACACAGTCATGGCCCAGCTGAATACAGGGCCTGACTAGAGCTCATATAAATTAATTATTCAGGCTAATTAGCAGAAGACTGAAGCACAACATGAGAAAAAACATATTCCAGGCATGCTAAATTAATACCTTCTAACATTGCTAGTTAGGCAAAGTAAGAAGCACAGCAACAGTCAGGAGTGTGTCATACTTGTACCTTACAGAAGTAAAGATGAAGGAAACGAGACAATTTGCAGGTAGTAGGTAGGAAATGTGGATTAAGAGATCAAATGCAGTCTGCAGCTTTTTCATTCCACAACCTGAAGAGCTATATCTGTACATCAACCATATAATTTTGATGTAATTTCAACATACCAACATGAAGTTCCAGTCCTGTATATGCAAAGGTTGTGTTCTTGGTTCCTTTATCAAACTGACCACTTTTCCAAGAAACACAGCTTTGCTGGTCTTGTACGGGCAGCTTTTAATGCCTCCTAGGAGCAGTTTTAACTTCTTCAAACTGAACAAGAAGGAAGGAAAACTTGAGTGCCTAGCATTTGCACAAAGCATTTTGGAGAGAATTGACCTTACCTCAATGGAACAAAATTTCAACTTTTATATTTATGGAGACCAGAAAAAAGCCTTGGAGTTCTTGTCCTAAAAAGGATAGTCTTCCTTCTTAGGGAACATAACTCCAGATTTGATTAGATCTATTAATGAGGTCAAATGATGCTTTTAGGCTGGTAGCTAATGTAAACCAAATCTATTTATCACTTTGGCAGTGGTTCCTGCAACAAAGTTAATGACCATTACAGCACTTATATTTAGCCAATCAGGGATGGTGCTTTTTGTGCAAAAAGGCAGAAGTTAGTAATCAATCATCATCACCCTCATCATAATAGTGCTGCTAAATGAGCTTCTGAAAAAGAAGAGCAACATTGCTATTAACCTTAACCATACCTTGAAAATAGATTTCTTCCTACAAAGGCCACTACTGATATGTGGGTTGCAGCCTTGATAGCTTCTTGCAGAATAAAGGAGGTTGAAATACGAGGCAAGGGCACAACCTGTATTTAGATTCTTTGCTTCAGTCTTTTAAAATAAAACTGCACGCTTAAAAAGAGGAAGGTCAAAGCGTGCTATTTTTTTAAATAGCAGATGAAAAAAACATTTTCTTCAAGGGATTTGAGTTGTATACAGTCAGTGAATAATCAAATTAAATTTCTTTTTTCTGTATTATCAGGGTAAGCATCTAATAACATACAGATTCCACACAACTCTATAATATCTTCTGATACACATCTTCCTATTGACAGCCGTGTACTGGCAAAACAGAGCAGAATTCTGCAAAAGCTGTTGTGCACATTCGTGCCAGTGGTGCTTTCTTGGGAAGTTTGTCTTGGCAGGGAAGAAGCGAGGAGAGTTATCTTTTATGGTGCTCCTTGAGGCAGAGGTAAGGCGCGCCATGGGAGTGGCTCTCTTTCCATCCCAGCACTGGGGTGAGGTTTGGGATAGCTGGGCTGTTGGCACCTACTCCCTCGAAATCTGAAAAGCTGGTATAAATATGCTGACCAGCACCTCTGCTTAATGGATATAGGTCATGGAAACATTTCAGTTTGAATGCCTGGGGCAAGCCTGGGACCATTCAGTCCTTCAGCACAACCCCCAGGCAGTCTGGCAGACTACACACTGCAGAACAGCTCGCCTAGCTGCCCTGGCCTGCCAGGCATGCATCATATACCACCGCAGCAGAGCCCACACCGTTATGCCCCCAATCCCATGAACTAGTGTCAGCCATGTGACATTCTCAAAACACCTCCAGCATGGGCTGTTTACTCTCTGCCCTTTCCTGAGCTGAACAGAGTGCCACATCAAGGACAGAGGTGCCTGCCAGGAATGCTCTCCCGCATACCCCTGCACAGCTGAATCAATACACAATTTGAGGTCCCTTAGAAAAATGCATACATAGAGCCACAACCAGCCTCGCTTAGTCCCACTGAGGTGAGCAGAGCCTCTCAACCGCCTCTCAACGCCTGCACCCCGCTCTGCTGCACTCTACAACTGACATGTGGTATGAGCCCTTGCCTGTGTACGGTGCACCCGGCCAGTCATTGCTGGCCATGCACCAAGACCAGGATTACCTAGCGATCTTAGCATCCACTTGCGTCCAGATTTGAGAGGACACTGGACCAACAAAGTTTCTCTTACTGACTATCTCTGTGAACATGCAAGTAGCTCATGCTGGTTGTGCCTGCCACCAACTGCACGTAAGTATTATAGGGCCATGCTTGGTGTTACAGACACCGCAGAAACAAAGGTGACAGACCATGTGGGATGTTTCAGTTGTGGTGACTAAGGATAGGGAATTTCATCTCACACTGAGGATAGACAAGACTGTGTGGCCTGAAGAATGTTTGAATGCACCAAATTTTTATTTGGGGCATCCCTATTAAAAGCTGTCACATGGAACACGAGAGTGAGCCGTGGTTGAAATCTGGTTTGTCTGGGGGTAACTGCTATTGCCTCAATAACAGTCAGCTCAGGCACTCCTTTAGGAGGGTCCCAGACAAAGAGAGTCTCTTGGTTTTCTGTATTCTTTGTTTCAGGGTCCAGTCTTGGCCATAACCTTGGCCACCAGTGAGATTTGGAGGTGTCAGGCTGGCTGGCTGGGCTTCTTCTAGAAAGAGGGCATTCATGTCCTAGGTGGGCAGGATCTTAGGAGGACCTTGTTGAGGTGATAGCAGGGGTATTTAGCAAAGGCTGTGCACAAGGGAGTGCTAGGCAATGTGCTGGAATAGACTGGATCTGGTAGGGTAGAAGCCTGGTGCGTTCTCGTAGACTGATGGTTGGACAAGGGCACAGCTCTTGTGAGCATTTAGTTAGGCCATGATGGACACGTACCCACCACACAGGCTTGGGACCTTAGCGCTGTAAAGCCTCTCAGGCGAGACTGTCTTTTTATTTCATCTGTGTGCAATGTCTAATCTGGTGAGGCATTTCTTCTGAGTCGGTGCCTTTAGGCACTACCCACATACAAATGAGTGTCTATTAATAATGATAATATTTAATGAAAGAATCTTGTTCAAAGTTATATCTGCACACTTAAAATAACAAATCAGGAAATGCAGATACTCAGC
Source organism: Elanus axillaris (assembly GCA_026212715.1). Taxonomy (NCBI): domain Eukaryota; kingdom Metazoa; phylum Chordata; class Aves; order Accipitriformes; family Accipitridae; genus Elanus; species Elanus axillaris. Next base: position 6,472,703 of record JANZLQ010000065.1, read on the forward strand.
TGATTTCACTGAGTATACACTATTGCCCAGCAAAAGCAATATGCTTTTACAGATACATTCCTGTCACAAAAAGAAATACGGCTTCTCATATGAGCAATTACTGCCTACGTACTGCAATTGGCTTAACATACCATAAAAATCTAAATGCAAAGCTTTAATTCTAGCTGGAAGAAGAAGATTGTTTTTGGTTTGCTCCTTGATTGTTTTTATAATTGATTTATCACTACTACAGCTATGCAATTAATTTTTTTAAGTCATTCTGGACATTGAAGATATGAAAAAGTTCCCAAACCTATTAGAAATTAGCCTTTCTCACTGCTTACCATACTTAGGTATGCAAATGCTTTCCTGTTGAAGCGATTAAAAATAATGAAAAACACCAACAAAGGCTTTAATGCCTGAAAGTATTAATCAGTTTTAGAAATTAACTATTCCCACGATTCTTAACTGTGGAATACATCTGTTTCTTTAGTAAGTGGATGGCAGATACAACACATACATATATGACGTTCTATTCTGTTGATGAGTCTTTCTAAACTGTCTTTATCTTACCTACCAGAGGGGGAAAAACAGGTTCATCCCAGGCCCTTTCAAGGGCTGGATAAAAGCAGATATATGAACCTGCTTAGTATCTGGTCAAAGTGAGTAATACAGCTCTACTGGGCTGTGTAATGGATAGAGGCAAAAGATCAAGTCCAAGGGGAAATGGTGTCATACTTTTTACGAACAGAAAGAATTTAATTATTTACATAGTAGACATAGTTTACATTTTTACATTTGGCCTTATTTCACATGGAGGGACAGTAAATTTCTCTGAGAATTTCATCAATTTTTTTAATAAGGTGGGAGATAAAAATCTAAATGGCAACAAACCCGAGGAGCAGCAGGACTGTTTCAGTGGGTAGCTTCATCAGTTTGGTATGTATGAGGAGTAAATTCTGTTTCCTCTGTGCTATCCCATACTTTAGTGCTTTGTATATGGATTCTGGTTACAACATTGCTGGCTGGATATTAAAATGGCAGGAGTCAGGAGGGAAAAAACATCATTTTTAAAGCTTTAAATTTAAAGAAGTGAAAAGTTATTATGGAAGTAGCTGTATTGGCTTTGTGTGGCAAGGTTTTGGTAGTGCGGGTCTACAGGGGTGGCTTCTGTGAGAAGCTGCTGGAAGCTTCCCCCGTGTCCGACAGAGCCGATGCCAGCCGGCTCCAAGACGGACCTGCTGCTGGCCAAGGCCAAGCCCATCAGCGACAGTGGTAGTGCTTCTGGGAGAACAGATTTAAGAAGGGGAAAAAAAGTTGCTGTGGTACAGAAACTGCAGCCAGAGAGAGAGTGAGAACATGTGAGAACAACAGCCCTGCAGACCCCAGGTCAGTGCAGAAGGAGGAGGAGGAGATGCTCCAGGCGCCGGAGCAGAGATTCCCCTGCAGCCCGTGGGGATGAAGACCCCGGTGAGGCAGGCTGTGCCCCTGCAGCCCAGGGAGGCCCACGGGGGAGCAGGTTTTCTGGCAGGACTTGTGACCTTGTGGGGGACCCACGCTGGAGCAAGCTGTGCCTGAAGGACTGCAGCCCAGGGAAGGGACCCACGCTGGAGCAGTTCATGAAGAACTGCAGCCCATGGGAAGGACCCATGTTGGAGAAGTTCATGGAGGACTGTCTCCCATGGGACGGACCCCATGCTGGAGCAGGGAAGAGTGAGGAGTCCTCCTCCTGAGGAGGAAGAGCAGCAGAGACGAGGTGTGATGAACTGACCCCAACCCCCATTCCCCGTCCCCCTGTGCCGCTGGGGGGGAGGAGGCAGAGAAAATTGGGAGTAAAGTTAAGCCCAGGAAGAAGGGGGGTGGGGGGAAGGTGTTTTAAGATTTGATTTTATTTCTCATGATCCTGCTCTGATTTGGTTGGTAATAAATTCAACTATTTCCCCAAGTGGAGGCTGTTTTGCCTGTGATGGTAATTGGCGAGTGATCTCTCCCTGTCCTTTTCTCTACCCACGAGCCTTTCGTTGTATTTTCTCTCCTCTGTCCAGTTGAGAAGGGGAGTGATCGAAAGGCTTTGGTGGGCACCTGGCATCCAGCCAGGGTCAACCCACCATGGTAGCACATCATGACAAATGAAATTTAAGTCTCTTTCTTTATGCTACAGATCTATAGTGATAAACAAAATTAAGTTTTAAGGTCCCAGACACTCTGCAAGCCTGGAACATTTTCAGAGCACGGCATGTCATTACACTCTCCGTGGACAGTAATTACCCTGCTGACAGTAACTGTTCCACACCAGGCTAGGAAGTGCCGTGTTTCAGTTCTTCTTTTCAGCAGCATGAGTGTTTTGTATGAAACGGCCATGCAGAAAATCTGGAAGCGGTCCTCTGACTTGCTGCTTAGGAAGAAACAGAGTGAAGGAGGTGCCGTAAGGGCTGAGTGAGGCTCCTGGTGCCGCAGTAGCTGAGGTGCCAGTGAGATGTGTTGGAAAGATGACAGCCTTGAGGGGCCTGGCGCTGGGACCCAGGGCACCTCTGATGTGTGCTTGGCTCTGGTGTCACACCGGGCGCTTGAAGCTAGTGAATTAGTGTGCCGCAGGTGTTCCTTCTGCGCAAGAGTTTGTGTTGCCTCCACAGTAGTAGGAGCCACGCAGTGTGCCCGCACCCCAGGGTGCTGCTTGAGGTGCTTCCTCTGGTGGGGTCTGAGGTGGACACTGTGCTCCAGGCTGCTCTCTGGTGCGCTTGCTTGCAACATGCACGTGGCATCCTCTAGCACTTAGCTCTTACACTTGCGGGGAGCATGGCTGGGACCCGCAGCTGACACGAACTTTGCTCCTGGCAAAGAGGTAGCAGGGACTTGCGGTCCTGGAAACATGCTTGCAGCGAATGAAGCTCCTGTTGTTTCCCGTGCACCGCACCAGGCAGTAATGTAGACCAATGGTCCCACGGTGTCTTCTATATGATGCTAACCAAAGTCATTTTATTCTGTATGTATTAACATCTGCATCCCTGCAGTTCAGATATTAGTACCTACCTCCTTTATAAGACACTTTGTGACCTGCTGATGAAAATTGCTCTATATGAGCCATTTTGATTTGAGGCCTTCTAAATGAATATTAAATCTCAGTAAGGAATAAAACTGGTTATTACTTTCAGTGGGAACTTAGTGTATTATTCCAATGGTTGTTAATTCTTTTAATAGTAGCTGTTCTCCTTTAAACCCCAAGCCATCAAGTAATAGCATCCTGTGTTAAGTTAATGTGTGTTAACAGACGATTGGCTTACAGAGAGATATAGTCCATCTTGTCAGTAATCACAAGACAGTTCCTTTTTTTTAAAGGATTTTACCATGCATGATATTTTATTTTAAAAGTATGCTGAATTAATTTTTCCTTCCTTGGCAATAGAGTTTTTACCTAGGTTTAGAACTTAAAACATCCAACATGTACTACGCATGATCAATTCTGGTATGCAAGAAATGTCGTTACTGTTTTGAAAATTGAAATACAGCCCTGGCCCTCATATTTGCAGGGCAAACCTTGAAAATGTGACACAAATAACATTTCCAAGTGTTCAAAAACTGAGAAGGAAGATTAAAAAAAGGCAATGTTCATTGCACACAATGAATGAAATCAGCTAAGAAAATCAAATATATATATAGACATAATTAGTTTTTTTCCCCATCAGTTTCATTACTTTTGAGTCTTACTCTCTTGGTTCCTGGGATTGATACGACTGGAGTGTTTTGTTCCTTTGAAAACTCCAGTACTGAGTCAGAGGGAGTTGCATGACTTTTTTTTTTACTTTTTTTTTTCCTTCAGACAATCAATCCAAGTTTGAAGTGAAACATATTGTATATGTCACAGGAAAAATGAAATGTATTTTAACCACAAAATACAACGGTTCTCATGGATGGAAAGCAGTCATCTCAAGCTTCTACAGATCTGTTTGTCAGACTTGAATATTAGCCCCATGGGTTGTTTTGTCCCTTCTCAGGAAAGTATTTGGCCTCAGCTGGTGTTGGTACATACAGTTTTTGGAAAGCCTTCAGCAAACCTGTCTGGCTTCCAGGTCTGGTTGGAGGCTCCAGCTTTCTTCATCTTCCCCAGCTGCTCAGTGTGCCCAGTGCTTTCTCTGGCAATTACCTAGAGCCTGAATTCATTTATTTTATTTTAAAAGCTTTATGGCAGCAGGTATATGAACCGATAGGAAGCATCAGTCTAAAAATATTACCTAGTTGATTAGAAAGCATCTTCTGCTGAAGCCTTTCCTCGCCCTATGCTGTTTTCTGCAGTAAGAGACCTAGAGGTCTTGCCGGAAAGAGGAGGCTGGTTTTTTTATCTGTCATAGCCAGAGTTGCGGTCCTTCACAAGAGACACGCTGTGCAGCAGGGAGCTGGGCTGCTGGTTCCTCCTCTGGGCCGCTGCGTGCCAAGTGGAGGAATATCATCCTTTCGTAGAGGGCAATGGCAGAAATGGCTGTATTTGCTGGAGGAAGGGGGAGGCAGGAGGGCTGGGAGCTGTGGGAGGGTGAGAGGAGAGCCGGCAGGCCCTCAGAAGCACGGCGCTGCTGGGAAGGGCAGCCAGCTGCCAGAGGCTGCCGGAGGGACCTTCCCAAGGAGCCGTGTGGCCACCAAGGAGGCTGTGTGACTGGCTGAGCTGGAAACAAGCCTGAGAGCAGCCCTGGCCGACAGTGACGCAGCCGGCAGAGAGGAGATCGGCGTTCACTCTCTTCTGCTCATATTCTGTTCCGTTTTGATTCAGGAGGAACGGGCTAGTTAACAGAGGAGCTGTTTTCGTTTTAGTGTTCATAAGGGTGAAACCTGACTTTTGAGCTGGAAGGCCTTTGCGATCTCTCTGAGGTACTTCCTGCGACAAGGAGACGTCTCAGCAGCTTTGCTTCCTCCCTCTGGCCACCTCACCATCCCATCTCACCTGGAAACTCCTCTGCCTTGCTTTCTCCCCATGTGTCTCAAGAGACAAGGGGCAGAGGAGCCAGTGAGACTGAGCAGGAGCAAAACATGTTGAAAAGGAGAGAGAGAGAGAGCAACAGAGACAGAAATAGTTCTGCTCTGCAGAAAGAAGATATGCTGTTGGAGGGATGTGTTTTACCATAACAGAGAACCTATCACATACCCTAACAGGTGAATACCAGCAGCAATAAACATAAACAACCTGCAAATTCCAGCAGTAGGTGTGAGTTTGCCTTCAGGTAAATACTGCAGTCATTTTATGTGTTTTGACTTAGAGCTTTGGGAGCATGCAGCAGGTACACCAGATTCTGAAGCAGCCCAAGCGCCTTGGCTAAATTTGTAGCCATACCTAGGATTACTGCTAAATTCAGTATCAGTCTATTTGCAAAGACTGGAATGTTCAGTCAAAGGAATTTTTGCCTAATTTTGCATGATAATGTCTAACAAAAAAGCTATAGGCAGGAGTATATTCAATGAGTGAAGCCTATCTGATCAGTGCACTTTGACAGACTGTTTTGCATGCAGGGAACTTTCACTGTCAAAACACACAGCTCTAAGCGCAGTTAAAGCTTCAGTTACTTCCATAAAGTATTCATAGAGATAGTCTTATGCAACTGCACATGCTCAAAAATTAGAGAAGGGGTGGGAAATGTCAGCATGAAAGCATTTGTTAAGATATTTACTAATGGTTCCTTCTAGTGATGAGTCAAAGGTAGCATTGTTAACATGAACCACATAAAAAAATCTGTGGTAAATGTAAGAAGGTGAAAATAATATTTTGCAAACATGCTATTAAAGCAAGAGATTATACATAAGAGTGTTTGGGGTGGAAATGTAGCTGTATAAGCCTGAAGGCTAGTATTTAAATCATCAGTATTGTTAAGTATGTGTTTGCAGTTTTTATCTTCCTCTTTTACAAGTCACTTTACCATGTATCAGTATTTGCTTTTCTTTGCATTGCTCACCTTTGTATTCCTTCTGCTGTGACTAGCGGTATCTATTACCTGGGTCCTTTCTGTCGGTGCATTTTCTTTAAGTTACTTCTGATGAAAGTCAAATAGACTCCCAGAACTTGGCCCCTGGGGAGTTCCTATACAGAAAGCCTGAATATTGCTATATACGGGGTTTGCTTCCTGATTAGAAGCTGTAAGAGCAAAAAGCTAAGATAAAACTGTGGTTTAGTAAACAAAAACTGACAGTATTTCATGTTCAGGCTACCAGGGCTTTAGATTAATGCAATGCGCTTCACATATAACTATTCGGCGGTTGCAGCTTCCTGTTGAGTATCATGCTCCCTCTGAAATATAGATTATTAATATTTATCAATTCTGACATGCCATGTTTCTCCTTTGCAGAATAATATGGAAGCTGCCATCATCTGACAGTCCTTCGCTGTCACAGTTTAAATGGGGCTGCTTAATTGCTTAATTGGGAGTTGTTGTTGGACAGCATTTTGCTATGGAAGTCTTCACTTTTTAGTTCAGCTCCTCTTCGCTTCTTCCTTGAACTTCCCTCTCTTTCAATTCTGAATTAATACAGTTTCCTCTGACATTGCACACATAAAGGGAAGAAAATTATTAGGATGAAGGATTTTCTTCTCTTTTACAGACTGTAGCACTTCGATGCTGTTACATGTTTTGTGAGTTCCCGCTTACTCTCTTTCCTCTGGAGTCAAATGTCCTCTGAGGCATTTGATAATTTTAGATCGTCTAACGGGAATGTCAGTTTTAGACCCTAGGCCTTTACCGCTCCAAGCATTTTGTATAAGGCCAAGTAAGGATATATTTATACAAAGGACATAATTTGTAGCTCGCAAATTGAATAACTCAGTAATACACCCTTTGCTTTGAATCTAGCATATTCAGTGGAACAACATTAAATGACAGGTTGGGACACAAGCTATATTTAGTGCAGTGCAGTAGAAGCAAATCAGTGGAGTAAAGCAATCAGTCCTGAGAACCCAGCCGCACGCTGCAAACTTTGTGGGGGTAATGCTTCTGTTTGGGTTTGCTCCCATGAGCCAAGTGCCTTTTGCAGTGGGAGCACCATTAAGTGAGCTCTGGGAGCGTGTATTCCCATTCAGTCCATCGTGCCCTCCCGGACTGCTGCATAATGCGAGTCCAAGCATGGTATATGTGTGTGGTCTGGAGATACACCTCAGAAGTGCACTCCTAAGCCCGAACTAGAATGGTGAGTGCATCACAGCTGCTGTATTTGTGAAATGCTACAAATGCATCAAATGAGCCACAACATGCACACAAGCCTGGCTGGCATTAGTGGAAGGAAGCAACAGAGAGGGATGAAAGAGCTCACAACTCCATTACCTGCATCCATGTCTGACTGACATTCAACATGAGTGAAGGATGCAAAATCAGTACCCAAAGTGCCTTGATTGTCAAGACAATCCTAGAGCTTACTCTTTTCAGTGCCCTGCTATTGCTCAGGAGTAAGGCACATGCTTCATTTTCTATGCACTCTCCTTTTACAGATAGGCTTCATTCCTGCATTTCTGAGTGAAGTCCTAGAGCGTACCCTGTTTGGATTGGATCAATAAGACTCATTCAAGACCTTATTTACTAACTATGCTACTCAGCAGATCCTCTCCTATAGATTTGTCTTTAAGAGCCTTGTAGAATCACCAAATCATGTAGCAATTCGTGACAGCTTCTTCAAAATAAGTATTTTGTATTTTCCCACAGGAGCAGAACAAAGAAAATAGCACTGAAATACCAGAAAGTTTACACACATATTAATTATCCTTAAACCAATAGCTTTTCCTTGATCACATAGGTAAGTATTGCTTGTTTCAAAGCACCCCCTTGTGCAGGCACTGGGTAAGGCAAGTTGTACAAGAAGCTTCTGGCTCCCTGACACCTCAGTCGCTTGGTCAGGATCTGCGTTTTTCGTGTCACCCACACTGCTTCATCTGCCACAGAGGTCTTTTGCTCGCTCAATGGATCATATCCAAAGACCTCCTGAGGTTTCCAACTGTGCTACTGAACCTGATCAATATAGATGGAGGTGGTCTTCATACTGTAGATTCCCTTTGTTGTCCATTTAAACACTGGTAAAAATGAAATTGTGTGAAAATCTTGCCTAAGTGTGGGTAAAGTCCAACTGGAATTAACCAATATGAATCTCCAAAGTGAGCCACTGTGCAAAACCAAGAAAGTTCTTATACTGTGGGTAGGGGTTTTATACATATTATTCACAGACGGTAAAAAGGCTGAAAAATTAAAGGCTGTAGACTTGAGTGTTCCAAAGCGACTAGTGACTTCAGTCATGTCATTCTGGCCTGTCCACCTTGAGATGACTTTATAGAAAACTAATTTTTAAAAACTTAGCTTTTTCTGGAATTCAAGCTCCTCTGGCAGCGTCATGAATTGGAGAGCACAGATATGGGAACTCTCTAAGTCTTTAGTAATTTTGGAAAATCTTGTCCGCATTATGTAAGATGTTTAGCATTTGAAATTATTTAAATAGTGCTTTTGAAAGGAAACAAGCACCAATTCAAAGCTGGTGATAACTGTATGCTTCGCTTGTCTTATATCTAACGTTTACATCCACTGGGTGGGCAGTCTCTGTCAATGGCAGTGTTCAGGTGAGCCATCTCTTTGACAGAGATAGTATACTTTTATTGGGAAAATAATCCCTTCCTTTCTGCTTTTTCAGACTTGAATGTTGAAGTTGTTTTGGAAATGTCCAGGTTTGGGGTTACTCCAATTTTTTTCCTTTATTGCTCATGCTTTGTTTAATAAAAAAGGAAGTGTATTTTCTTTAAAGAGACAAATAAGGAATTCTGCATAATTCTTGGTGTCTCAGATATTAATTTGATGATCATTTAATTGCATGGTAGCACAAGAGCTATCGGGTGAAATTAAATTACAAACAGATGAGAGCAGCAATGCATTATAAAAAAGAAGCTGAGGTATCTGCAAGTGTTTCAAACGCTCCCCAAGGCACCCTACATTGTTCATGCTCCAGAGAACAGAGGCAGCGGTGCCAGAATACCACTTCACACAACACTTTCAGCGCAAAGGCACCTGACTTCACTACCTACACAAGCTTTTTCATCTCTAGGATGCATATGAATATATCCTATTAACACCCACATTCCCTGTCTCCTCAATTCCTTGGTTCTCCCAGCTTACCCACATTTGATGTGTCCCTCTTTTCTGTCCTCCCACGGTGCCATCCTGCCGGCAGAACCCCATCCCATATTCTTGTTGCTCCCCATATTTGCTAGCATCATGCTTCAAGCACTGCTGACAAGGCAGCAAAACAAATAGCTGATAAATTTGGGCACAGCATTCATTTCACAGTGTTATGTAAATACCATTTCAGATGCTAAGTATCTAACAGACTAAGTACACCCGTGAAGTTTAGAATTTGAGAAGAGCGCACATTGCCTGTGAAAGGTGATGGTTTTACATTTGTGAGTGCTGGATGAAAAAAAAAAAAAAAAATTGTGGGAGAGTCAGTTGAGGTGCAAAGTGTTACCACACCAGATTTGAAGGCAAAACGAAATCATTAATGCATGAAATAAGGATTTTAAGTCGTGATAAGTGCAGATCTTTAAAGTGCAACTTTAACTGCAGAATTCCCGTTGCTGACTCCATAAAATACATCCCATAAACAGCTGTTAATCTGTTCACTGTTTATCTTTTAACATTTGTTTGTTTAGTAATCAGCTCTCATTTGTTCTACATATGGTACAGTTTCCCTTTTATAGCAGCTGCATTTAATGAACATTTGGAGGCACAAAAGTATTACAGAAATTCTTGTTTAACTGTTTTCCTGCATTATTTTTGTATCTGTCACCAAGGACATATGAATAAAAGTTAGAAAAAATGGTTATTAAATTTAGAGTGGGGAAGGTGTAGGTGCTCTGTCCTCTTCCTGAACTGGTAATATGTAGTGGAAGTTCCTGTGACCATGCTTCACACTCTGCTTAGCTCCTTTAAGCAATTAATTTTCTCTATTTATACTGTCCATTTGCTTTTGTGATTCACTGACGTCAACATGTCAAATTTAATTCACTCTTCAGTTTTGCTCTGTATCATATTAGAGACCTCTAGGTAATGCACTGGGAGAGTATCTTGCAGACCTGATAGACCACGCGTATTTTGAGATTTTTAGAAAATGACAGTTTACAGGATTTAAAATTTTGTCAGGTGTTCTGGTTAAATGTGGGGATCGGTGGTCATTAAAGCTCATTTGTATGAAGGTAATTCCCTTCCAGAGTACTTACGTTTAAGTGTCATCTTAATTCTTTTTTTCCAAAAGTTCTGATCTTTAGCAAGACCATTTTATCATAGTAAGTGTGCTCTGTTATTTATTCATGCTTCAGCCATGTCCAGCATCCTGGACTGAATGAATAAATGGAATATATGCTTTTCTTTATAGGAAGGTATAGGTGAGAATATAGCTATGTACTGAAACTTTGGTAGGGTTCAGTAAGCACGATGACAAATAGAGAGATGCCCTTGGATTAGGCAGTCCTTTGTCCTTGGTAAGTCTTTACTGGTGACCTTGACCTGCCTCTGTTGCAAGGAGTCTGCCAGTCTGTCAAGTACAGCAGCGGGCAGAGAAGAAGGGCTGTTCACTAAAACTGACTGCTTGGATCGAATGCCATTCCAGAAAGGGGAAATTCCCAGTCAGTTCCACCCGATTCAGCCACAATGCCAGGTGGGTTGGGGAAGTGATTAAAGAAAGAAGCAAGTAATTGCCTAAATTTGCTGAGCATTTTACAGATTTGCAATTTGCAAGTGTAAATATTTTGGACATACTGTTTTCAGATGTTTGATAAATCAAAATAACTGCGAATGAATTTGATATGTGTCACCAGGCATGTAAACAGATAGATGTATTACATTGGCATTGTGTGTGTAAATTCTCAGTTGAGACGGATAAACAAATGATGAGAGAATATTTTAGAAAGTATTTCAGGTATTTCTGCAAGGCATTTTTGTTGAAAAGGGCTTAGCTGTGAGAGAAAATTGTTTTAACCCTACTAACAGATTACCACCTTCTTTCTGTCTCTGTTTCTTTTTCTCTTCCAGTGCCACCTTGGGCCTTAATAGCCATAGCCATAGTTGCAGTCCTATTAATCCTTACCTGCTGCTTTTGTCTCTGTAAGAAATGCTTGTTCAAAAAGAAGAACAAGAAGAAGGGAAAGGAGAAGGGAGGGAAGAATGCTATTAACATGAAAGATGTTAAAGATTTAGGGAAAACCATGAAAGACCAGGTAAAGTACCTCTGCTTTTCTTGAACTCTTGAGTTGCATTTGAAGGTTTCTGTTTGTTGTGTCTAGAAAAAGTTCTGCTTTTTGCCTCAGTAGTGGCTCTGTGAAGAGGGGACAAATTGGCAGCATCCTCTCGGTGGTATCACAAAAGATGAATCTGGGTGTGAAATCAGTGATAAAGCAGTCAGCCAATTTCCCTGCTCTGCCAAAAAAAAAAAAAAGAGCAGGCATATGATGACTCATCTGGAAGGGGCAAGCTTATTGAGAGTATTGGTTGTCCCCAAAAGGAAGCAAATGTGCCCAATTTTCACTGTCCTTTTTCAAGACTTTGACCAGGACCTAGTACAGTGTTTGTGTATCTTTCCAGCAGTATGTCTGAGCTTATATGATACACAGAAGTAGCTCTGAACTCTCTTTTTACACAAAGGCAAAAGTTCAGCAGAAAAACAACAGTATAGAAGAAAAAAATGAGAAGGAAAGACAACCAAAAAGGAAGAACACAGTGGCATTCAACACAATGATGTTGGGAGAATTCATTTTGTACTAGAGAGGAGATTAAAGATAACAGGCCATACTTGCAGCTGTAAGTCAGCTGAGTAACTTGGAGGAAAAGATTAGCAGAATGCCCTTTGAGCAGCATCATTTTCGTAAGAGCAGAAAAACTTGTCCTTCAGATCTGCTTTGTGCAAGAGAAGCAGAAGGTTGCAGGACCTAATCCTCTGGGCCATAGAGTTGACTAATATGTTCCTGAAAGAAAATAAACCTTTTTTTAACAGGGTTTTAGTATTGTTCTTCCTGGAACAAACTGTTGAGAATAAGCAGAAGAATGGGGAAACAAATGTCAAGTATCCATGTGTCCTCATTGCATTGCCCAGTTTCCTAAGCTAAGAAGACAAAGGGCTATATTTTTCAGACAGAAAGTGCTGAAGAAATTTAGATAATTGCTTTGCAAAACTTCTTCAGTAGGAGCCAGTAACTGTAAAGATACTGCATGGTCAAGTCTGTGCTCCCAAGACCCTGCTAAGGTTGAGCGAGGGCAGTCCAGGACCACTTATCCAGCCAAAGGGAGAGGATAAAAGCATGGTCAGGAATGAGCAGTTCCTTCCACAAGTTGGGATCTAGTGTAGAAGAAAGCTGGGCTGAAGGGAGGTTAATTAGAAGTACAAACCAAAGCTGGGAACCCCAGAGTGAGGGCCAGCAGATTGGGAACAAGATCCAAGAAGAGAAGCCTAGGGCACAGTAGGTATGAGTGGAGCAGTCCAGAACACGTGGTGAGATACCACTGTACAGTGAGGAATCAGCCACCAGTGTGGCTCATCAGCCAGTCTTGAGTCCTGGAGCAGCTTAGCATGCCTCTCCAGGCACAGAAGATGGGATAGGGGAAGAGCAAAATCAGGAGAGTGCATGAGGAAGCCTTACAAGTCCGATGACTAGCTGCAGCTGGATCATGAGGGGAGTCTGAAAGGAGCTTGGAAAACAGGAGGAAAATAATGGATAAGCTTCAAAGGTACAGAGCTATTTCTGGTTTCCATTATCAGACAACAGGACAGTTTTTGTTGTTCTTGCTCAGTAGACAGTATGGAAAGAAAATAACTGAAGATCCAGTTGTTTTATTCCTGTTCATTCTACTCAACTGCAGTAGCCACTACTAAAATGTTGATTCATTAGACAGTAAACTTTTCTAGTCTTACCTGCTACACCAATAAAGTAAACCTTTTCAAAATTCATTACTTTCAAGCTGGATGAATCAACATTTTATAGTGACCACCTGTGCTCAATCTGTCTTGGTTCTCCGACCATAAGTACACATTGCATGCTTACAGCTAACGAAGTTCACACCAGTTGCCCATCGTAGGTGTGGTCATGTATCTACATGCTAGCAGGCAGTACAAAGCAGGTATCTTTACAGCCATCTTAGATTGCCTTACTGCAACTAACAGAGTCCTGCACAGGCACAAAGAGCGAACGGCTGGAGATCCTTGCATCCACGTTGCAAGTAGAGGACTTTAGATAGTGCCCTGGTGTGCAATTTCAACCTTGGTTCCACCTGGAGAGAAGATGCTTCATCTGCCATCCTGGTGTACTGGAGTGCATGACACCAACGCAAGACAAATGCACGCCTGAAAACAACCTCGTCAGTACACAGAATCACTAAGGCAGATGCAGCTGTTCCAAGGTTAGGAAGATAAGTGAGGCCGAGCTCAAAAAACAACAGAGCAGAAATTTTGAGTTCTACCTTGAAAAATATTTTATGCTGATTTTGTTTTCTCCATATGATGAATGTGAAACAAACGCCTTTTCTTTAAGCGCTTTGATTTAGTATTCATAGATTCCCTGTACTTGATTTATAGACTTTATTCTGTGCTATTAATATTAAGTAACTGTGAGATATTTCTCCCTCAGCGATACATGGAAAATCAGATCATCAGTTGTTGGGTTACCCTGGGCTACTGTTAGCCAACTCCTCCCATTGAACCAAGAATAATTCAGAAGAACTGTTTGATTATGCTTGTGGAAGATTTCCTTGAGATATTTGTTATGTTTTACCCATTATAACAAACCTAATACTTTGTTGTAGGACAAATAATGTGCAATTTGTTGATTGATATTTATGTGGAATTTGTTCCATATCATGTAAGGCCATTGTTGTATTTACAATATAAAATTAAGTGGTTTTAATTATATTCAGTAGGACCTGGATAAATGACCATAGATTCTTGGAAAATAAATATTTTAAATGCAAAATTACATTATGTAATTAATATTGAGTTTCGTTTCTATTTTTTCATGGGAAAATTTGATAAAAAGCTGAATCATGCGGCTCTTGTCTACAAAGAGAGCTCAAATTTTGAAATGTTGCACATATATGTATTTTAAGACGATTCCATTTAAAATATTCTGTATAGTTATTTGAAAGTACTTTTGCCCAAACATTTGGGGATTTAACCAATATGTTTGTTTTGCACAGTTAAACCTGAGGAGGGTAGATTCTCAGATGATGTAGATGTCAGACCTTTAATGAGTGGATGGATCACCAACTCTCCAGCCAAGGTTCCTCTTCACTGTCTGGGATTTCAAACCCAGGCTACTTAAATTAGCCCCTTCAAGTCACACCTAGCAGTCTGATAGTGTAGAGATTTTAAGTACTTGACATTCAATAACTTTTACCAACTTAATTCCAAATTTGTGAAATTTTAGCTGTATTTTTTTTCAGTATGACTGATTGTTTACTCTAACAGTCTAACCTTGAATTATAAGTGCAAATTTTAACATACTTAGCTGAAGTCAATGCAATGCTAAATGTAGAATATTTCAGTTAAGAGAACTGAAGCACTTTAGAGGCTCTGGTGTAAAACAGAACAGGGGACAAGAAGAATGCCTTTTACTCTTTAAAGAAGAAAATTTGAATGTCAAAAAAAGGTAATTGAAGATCACGATGTAAATCTAATGCCATTATAAAGGGCAATGTACAGTAGCAAATATCTGAAATGTTGTCAAAAACCCAAAAAGCTTAGTTCGGTCATTGTTAGGCCTGAACCTGTAGGTGCTAATTACCTTCTGCCTTCAGCTGAGAGTGCATAATAGGAGTTGATAGGCACTTGGCATCTTGCAAGATCCTAGTTCCCTAGGCGCACAGAACTTGAAAGGGTAAGGTTAACATTTGGTAAATTGAAAGTATCAGCTTCTGGAAATATAATTTCCATCTTAGTCTGGTTTTGTTTGTCAAAGAGAACTTCTGACCTACATGTACTCATGCTGACCTGCACATCCATACCAAATCATTATAGAGCCATATAGCTTGACCTGGTTAAAGATCCTTTTGAAATAGAGACTCAGTCAGCTCAACAGTCACACGTGACAGCTAGATATTACAGAAAGTGGAATAAAATTTTGTCTCTGTTAGAATATTTGTGCCTCAAAATGTCCACTTTCCTGAACACAACTTCAGATGAGAAACCATTTATGAAATAATACAGATTATGAGCAAATGTAGTTGAGGTAAAGTGGAAGATGAGTTGAAAATAAGATTAGGTTTTAAGTCTTGAAACCCATTTCCATTGCAGGCAATGCTTACTTTTTCAAGTAGGGTATACAACTCCACCAAGGGCCGCTGGGAGGATTAGATTCCTTCTAGGGGAGGCAAATTGTTAATGAATATACTACTGTAAAAAGGTCATTTCTCCATGGTTTTTACTAATGTTTGTGTGTGGATGTTTTAATTTTTATTTCTTCCTTCTATGTCCTCCTTGTCTATGTTGTGTCTCATGACTGTTCTGGATTGTCACTTGCGGTAGGTTTATTTTGCTATTTGGATGCACCTAGTCTAAAGCTCTGATACATATAGTCCTCTGACAGCTCTGGCTCCTCAGCTGAGATTTATATGTAGTAGCTTTGATACACACATCAAGAGGCTGAACTAAATTGATTGGGTATGTTTTTGGTGGGGTATATATTTGGGGGGGAGGCTAGAAGAGGGTGAAAGAAAAGAGGTTGTCATTCCTTCTGTAGTTAAAATACTAAGTCAAACTGTACTAGAAAGCTGAAGTTTAACATTGACAGGCACATAAAAATAACTTGCTAATTTTATTTCCTTTTTGTATAAATGTCACTATATCAAAAGTAGACGAAAGCAGTGTGTATTTTTAATGTCTTAGTTTCTAAGTGTTGCTGAAATGACTGGTACCTCATGAAACTTGCTGTGGGCTCTCGCATCATCTCAGTACAGTACCCATGCCTTAAGTTCTTAGTGCTCCATACCAAACTTTTTTATGTGGTTTTACTCCAGATTTCTGTTGGTGCAGCTGAATGACAACTAGCACCAGTGTTCTTGAGTTCTTCCCATCACAGTTTTTATCTTTATAACTTTCCAATCTCTGCTAATGCCCTGGTTGCTCCCACTACTTTATTCTTTAGAAAAGAAAAAAAAAAACAAACCCAAACACCCAGCTCCAGAGACACTATAATAGCTGCTGATTTATTGGGTCTGAATTTAATGCACTGGTACAGCAAATTCTTGGTTAAGCTCAGCCTGTGGGCTGAGGAAAGGAATAGACGTAATCATTTCGGTCATGAACAGTGGCACTGAAAAATTACTAAGATCTAGCCCTATTGCTTGGAGAATAATTGTTGTGGTGGTCTGAACATTTTATTAAGTCACAAAGCATTTGTGGAGAAGGAGATTTAATAGCTCATTCCTTTCTCATTGCATCAGGCTAAAACACTGTCACTAGTGAAAGATTTTTGGCTTACAATGAATGTGTCTGTTAGGTGAAATAGGAGATTTGGGATCAGGTATATGTACTACACCCTGGAATATGAGGAATATCTTCTTGGCTCTGCTGCTGACTTACTGTGGCCTTCAGTCGGCCACCTGACTTCTCTGAATGTTTGTTCTTCCTTTACTAAGGCCTTCCTTTCACATCAGGGTTACGTACTGACTTAATTTATTATGATTATTAATTTATTCTGAATATTATGAATAATGTTCATGTATTAGTACTGGTGAAACATCAGGGTGTTATAAAGTAACATAATACTGAGAGCTGCAATTGCACCTAACTGAACTTCAATATATAATGGTTTTCTTAGACTATTTCACGTTATGATTTTAGCTGTTGAGCAGTAAGCACCCTTGCCCTCACAGAGACAAAATATTGAAGGAACAATCTGTTTAATGGTAGGTGCCCTGAAGTATTTCAAAGGAGTGTGTGTTGACCTGGCAGCATGAAGACGATAGCCAAAATGAAGTCAGTAAAATCCACACTGACGTCCAGAGAGCCTGGGTTTCACTCAAAGGAACCCAAGCCTTTATTGCCAGAAATAATCTAAGAGAGACAGGAGCTGTATTGCTGGCAGTGGTCTTTTCTTCTGCAGTGTTTGCTCGTGTGCTTGTTTGTTTTCGCAGTTGAATGCTTAGAGAATAGTGACTGTATTTATGCCACAGTGCCACCTGTCTTGGTCTCAGCATGCCAATTCCCATTTGTTGGCATCTTCAGCCCATGGTGACATTAATGCTCACCGTGGCTTATGCACAATGGAATGAGACATCCTAATTCACACTCAGAAAGACAGCATGTGCTGCAGAGCCATGTCAGTGTAGAAAATTAGTCAGAAACAATGGGGACAAGTCTTTCTTAGAAAACAAGCCCAATAAGTGTACTGTGGCAATCAAAATGGATTGACTGAGTCCCATTTGTACAGTAATTCAACTTCAGGCTTGACCAATTGTCCGGCTTTTTTACCTGCCTCAGAAGGCAAACATGCAGGGTGCATAAAACTTCCTGAAAAATGTGAAAATAACATGTTTGTGAAGAGATGATGTTACAGATGAGTGTTTGTGTTCTGCAGGGCTTTCCACAAAACTCTTTTGTAACTTAGATTTATATTAGACTTCAAAACCCTGAAAATATGGAAGTAACAGCTGTGAGCCACAAGGCTGCGCTTATTTGCATTCCTGTCTCTTACGCAGTCACTCCCAAGAAGACATAGGGGCTTGCTTTGCATGCTTCGTGAGTTTCTTTTTTCTCCTTTTTAAGAAATATTTTTCCTGTAAAATAATTAATTTATTACTTTTATTATAACCTATTGTACTGTTAGGTTGATATGAAGATATGTTTCCTACTCATTTTCTTACATGTCTTCTTTTCCATACTGAAGGTCTTGCCACTGGAAGCTTCCATTGTCAAAGATGTTTCTTTCTTGCATTCTCTTGATTAACAGACCAAAGTATTAATTCTTTATTGAAGACCAGAGTCTGTAGGTTCCTAATGAGTGGTGTCTAGGAAATATGCAATTATTCCCTAAATTAAGTGATTTGAGTCACAGTCTCAAGACATTTACCTGTATCCACTGACTATGTGGAGACCTAAACTCTTACACTAAGTCCCTGAAGTTAGTAGGTATGAATAAACTACAACAGGAGCAGCAGCTGATACCAATGAGGTATACATTTCAAACCCCATTGGGAATATTTAATTGTTTACTCTTTAAGCCAAGGCATTTATTCTTTGCAAAATGATGAATAATAAATAGGAGTAGCAAAATAACCTTCAAGCATGAGAACAACAGATACTTGATAAAGTTCTATTTAGATGGTGGTCAGAGAATGATCTTACATCTTTTTAAGCAACTGAGCCAAAGGAACAGGTCAATTGAGCCAACTTTTTTGCCGTAGATCAGTGTGGCACCCCATAAATCATTTCTGGCTATATTTAGGTAAATTTTCACTGTTGAATAGATATAGTCCTAATTATATAGTATGACAAATTTTTCAAACAGAAATAAATGTAGTACTCAGAGTGGTCCTCCCATGTCTAGGAGCCACCTCTGTCCCAAAGGATGCTTCCATCTGGCCCGCTGCCATTCATTTGGGAAGGATGAAGAACAATTGTTGGAGCAGCATGCGCTGGCCAAGCAGCCTAAAGCTGCCTCCTACTCACAGCGTCCTGCTTTGCGCAACCAAGCACTGCCGTGTGGGACGTGGGGGCAGAGCACACTAGCAGACTTGCAGGAGTACGTACTTATTTTAGTTCATGCACGTGGGCCCTGCGTTCAAAGCAGAGCTCTGACCCACAGGGTGAACTTCAAAGTGGCCCCCCAGGCTGAGATCGGATGCAACTTTTTTCAGGAAATAAACCTGGCTACAAGAAAAACAGGTTGATTTGGGGGTTTAACAGCTCCAACTTGAATGTATGTATCATATTTTACATTGAACACCTCCAGCATTTGCTGTATTCTTCCATTGCACCAGAGTAAGTTGGTTTTTTAGTACCCAAACGATTCAGTGAGCTCTTAAGCTGAACATGATGACCTCATGTCATAGAACTCCAAAGAAAGCAAGCCTTTTGAATAACCCAACAGACCATTTAAAACCTGGATAACAAGCAAGGAAGTAATGTCAAGGCGTCGCATGCTGAACACAGCAGGGTCTTGCTCATTTTCTGCATCGGTGTGGCCCACTGCTGGCATGCGAGGCCAACACTCTTACAGCAGTAACGGCAAAGTAGATTTCACAATGACCAAAGCCTGGCTCAGCCACTGGAAACCCATGCGCAGCATGCTCTTTAAATTAATTCATGGAGAGAAAGCAGTTGCTGAATGAATGAAATGTTGCCTTTCCTTCTGAGGGACTCTGACAGAGAATGTGTTAGAATTGCAGGCTTTTCTGCTTCGTGATAGGGAATCAACCAGGAATTTTTAAAGGCTTTTGTTTTCCCCTGGGATAAAAATTGGTCAGGTCAGAATTACTGTGTTCTTGAATGTGAAAGAAATTGATAAGACGTTCACCACCATTAGTGGAAATGCAGCCATTCCTAGGTGTGGAGGAAAAATTGCCTTTCTGACAAATTCATTGTTGGACATGGCACAGAACATTCTCGCTACAAAATCATATTGTTTTCTTCCATCCAGCTCAGCAGGCATCGCACAAGCCTGAGGACTGGGCGTCATTCACACGTTAAAAAAATATCCCCTTCACCGTGTGAACAAAAGGAGTGATTGATGAGGCAGGCGGAGATGAAACTCAGGACAGCAGCATGCACTGTGCAGCAAATAAACTTATAGGCTGCAGTCAACATTGTTTTCCTGCCTAACGCCTCTCCTTCTTGCTTCCTGGTAACTTGTTTCCTTAAAAGTGAGGCCATAGGCCACTCCATGAATGGAAGGAACCTTAAAAACTCTGTTAATGAAAGTGTTTCTTTACATATGACAGTGAAAGACACTTTGCTTGCGGTCTTAAGTAGCTTGTGACATGAACTAGGCATTAACAATGAGACATGAAGATAACTGAGACCAGAATCAAAGTGCAAAATGTACCTTCATGGGTCTTTGCATCCTCCTGGTGACTCAGGCAGGGTTGTGGCTTCTGCCTCACTGTACCGAGGGCGAGGAAGTACACTTGCTCCCCCGGCAGCGTTGTTACCCGAGTCTCAAATCACTTTGCTCTCCTGGAGCTTCTGCACACGTGGAATCTGGAGGCAACCAGCAGACCAGCTGCGCTAAATCCCTTGCAGACCCTCTTGATTTCTACACATAGTTCTGGGAGGGATTAAATGAAAGTGTACATAAAGCTGTTTTAATCCCCAGAACCTTTCTTGTGGTTTGTGGTGGATAGCAGAGGGTTAAATCCAGTGATAGGGTGCAGGGCTTTTTCGTGGAACTAAGCTGGAAGCAAGGGATGTTGGCAGTGTCGGTGGCGAGAGGCTTTTGTCAGCTAGGGGAATGAGAGGGGAAGGAAGCCCAGGAGATGTAAAAACCCACTGCAAGGTGTGGAGTTTCCAGAACTGCAATTAGAAGTGCGGGGGGGTCTTCCTTTTGTAATGCAGAAGATGCAACTACAAAAAAAAATTGAAAATTAAGCATTCTCTTTAACAAGCCAGAAGAAAAGGGGAGACTGTAAAACCACTCTTAATTATGTTATGGAAGTGAAAAAACAACCAGCAGATTGAAATGGGGATCCCAGATTGCTGTAATTTAGCCCTGTTTGTTGTTGGAAACACCACAGAGTAGATAAGCTTGAAAACAATTAACTAAACATGGCACAGCAAAGAAAATCCTAATGCCATATGTAAGTTGATGTCTGCACCCTCACTTAGAACTAGTTACAGAGCTCATTCAAGTATGGATTAAATGACAGGCTGCTCAAAAATTCATTTTGTCTTCCAGGTCTAAGAAAACATATATTGTATATTGTGTGGCTCCGTTAAGGTCCCTGGCACAAACTTGCTGATTTCATTAGATGTGGATGTATCACCTTGTAATGGTTGTATTGGATTAACACTTTTTGTACATTCCTACACCACCTTACATATAAGCCTATGTTTTTCAGATACTTACACAGATCTAAGAGGATATAGAGGTTTGTTGTGTATTTCTGCATATGTTATGTAGAAACCACTTGAATGAAATTCACAGTCATCCCAAATTAGAAAAGATAAATCTGGTCTCCAGCACAATATAATAATGCATTTCTGTGTTGTGTATTTCACCAAAAAAGCATTTAAAATGTCATGGAATGAAAAGAAATATTAGGAAAGGAAAGACTTATATTCTTCTGCATCTAAATCCAGGCTTTCTGATTACAGTTGTGTCAGCTGCAGAGGCTTGAGGAAAAAGCTGGCTTGTAATTAAAAATATTTTATTGTTTCTAAAACCAATAAAATATAGCCGCTTATTTTAATTGATTGTAACAATGCAACAGTAAGATCCAATATAGTGTGATACTGTGTGCTATAAATTAAGGGTTGCAGTACTATTCCATTAAATATTGATCTTTCAGAGAATCTCAATACAAAATGAAAATCCCTACGGGGTGTTTCAAGTACTTTGAAGCAATCCAATTCTTCCTCTTTGGAACTCAGCAGCTGCATCAAACATGAGAAACTTCTGTGCTTCCTTTGACTCAGCTTCTTCTTGAAGCATTGGCCTCTAGTTTGAAAGCAACTTCCTCTCTTGATGGTAAAAACTATTATGTACAGACTGCTGTAGAGATAATAATTTGTCATTTCTTGCCTCACCCCACGCTGTGACCTTGGCCTAAATCCAAACACCATCTCATTCTTAGTGTTTCTTTGTGCTTCAGTGTTTCTGTGTCAAGGTCAAGAAGAATCATATAGCTCCTCAGCTGATGTGAGTAATGTGCAATGTTTTCCATCCCCCCTGGGAAATAGCTTTCACCTTCTCATAGGCCTCTTATAACCTGTGGAGAAGAGCTTCCCAACTGTGCAGTGTTTTCTGCCTGCGCTTCAAAACTCCCTTGCGAGAGGGACGTTGGCCTCCTATTATATTTTCCATAGTCACAGTAAGAACTTTTTCACGTTGAGTTGCCCACAGCTCTGGCATCTCCCGGATTGATCAGCTATGCAGAAAGTATGTAATTTTGCTAGGGAGAGTGTGGATAAGTAACTACTGCCTTGGTGCTATAGTTACATATTCCTCATACCTAGAAATTAGCATATAAAGGTTTTTTTTTGCATTCTCCCTTTTATCCCTGGGTAACAGCTGTAGGATATTTCCTCTCAAACAAAATCCACATCAAAAGTAGACGGAACAGCAGTAAGTCCAGTACTTATTCCAGAAAAAGTTATGTAGTGGAGCTCTTTATCACTCTTCTAGCGTGGAGTCCTCTATTAGGGCAGTACTGGGATGATTCAGAGCAGCGGGTCTTGGAGTTAACATCCCACTCTGAGTTATTGCTTCCTGTTGTCTCCAGGCTCTGATAAATGTGGTTGCTTCAGTTGGATTGAGTCACATCATTTTTTTTTCATGCTCACAAAACCTCAAGCTTATTTTTATGACCAATGAAAGCAAGGTGTTTGGCATAACCACCTCACCCCGTATCTGGAATGTCCCACCTGTGGTCCTGCAGGGGCTGTGCCTCTTGCCATCGAGCCTGTCAGTTTTGAAGTGTCACGCTTGTTGTTGTACTAACAAAAATGTTGTGCTACAGCCAGGGAACTCGCTGGCAGCTCAGCAATTAATATGTCTCAAAATAATTTTCATTTCAGGCAGTTCAGCCCTTCCAAATAGAAATGGTTTAGTTCCAAAAGTATTACTCTTCCAACATCATAGGTGATTCTCATCCACTCCCCACCTTTCCCACCAATCTCATCCAGGTACATGGTGATTTATGTTCCTAGAAAAGAGTCCATCATTCACTAACATTCAGATATTTAACTCAAACCCAGCTCCTCAGCTTGCATAAATCAATGTCGTTGCATTGATTTCGGTTGAGCTATGCCAGCTGAATTTCTATCTTATTTGAGAAAGTAGAGAAATAATTGCTTAATACTGTACAGTTTTGAGTCTGACCTTTTGAATTTAGATCTGGCTTCTGAAAAATAACATTTTCTACTTCAGAGATCAATCTTTCTTCTTAACACACCCACGCAACTCTTGTGTGGCCCCCGCTGCGTGCATGCCTGAGTGAGAATCTTAATGCCGTCACGTCTGTTCTTTCACCAACCACCATCAACTGTGGATATAGCTGCTTTCCAGCCTTGCTGCCTCTTCAGAGAGAGAACTCCAGCTGCAACCTATTGTTTATAAATGCTGTAGGTTTCTTCAGACCACCTCACATTGTGAGAAAAGAAACATAACAAATCTTATTCTTGCACTTAAGAGTCTGTTTGTGCAAGCAGAAGCTCCATATGGAAGGAACTTTTGATGCAGATAGGGCTCTTACAGATAAGCAAACTGTTTATTGTAACATGCAAATAACAATTCTGGATGAAGGCTCAGTATTGATTCCTTGTTTTCACACTCTCAACTTTTATTTTCACATTTTCCACAATTTTTCACTATTTGTCTCATCACTTTTGCCCATTTTTCAGTTTTTACTCAGGTGAGAATCTGCTGGATTAAGATCTACATCGTTCCATGTGGTTCATATGGCTTAATAATTGTATGAATTCCCTTTTCCACAGTACAAATACTTCTGCTTTCTGGTACAGCAAAAAAAAATTATTATGTCATTTGGTATTTTAATTGTGTAAAAAATCTAAGATAGCTGCTGTGTCCTTTAAAAATAGCAGGTTTTATGCAACGTATTTCTTTATTTTTGTGTTTCTTTCTAAGCAACTAAAACCAACTTGCAATCAATTTGGTTCAGCCAAGCTGTATAGCAAGAATGAATAAAAAGGAAATTGGTCTCGGGAGGGAGGGAAAAGGAGAAACATGCATTTGCTAATGGCATGGTGAAAACTTTGCTTCCATATTCATTCTAAATAAACATGAAAAATGTTTGGCATATGATTGTAGGAAGAACTCATCCACAGCACATGCTCTTTATCATAGTAATCCTACAGAAACATGTTGCCAGTTGCAAACAATGCACAGCATGCACAACCAGGTTTGACATTGCCGAGATATTCTTAAGTTGAATGAATGTCTGACTTTGCTTATTTAATAGCATGTTTGCCTCCTTATGCCTTTTTAAGAGCCACTGTGAGCCCAGAAGGATTTTTTTTTATATCAAGTTGATATTTTGTTTCTATTTTCAGGTTTTACAACAGTTGTTGCTTGTAATAGTCCAGGAAGCTTTCTTCCTACTTCCATTGCTTGCTTGCTGATTTATAACATCTTCTTGAGCAACTTAAGTAAATATATATGTAAACTGCATATTTGGATTTCTGCTGTCATGCTTGCTTTTAATGGCTTTAAAATATATCTGAGGACCGTGTCTATTTTAAACTGGTACTTAAGGGTTTGCCTTATATATGAATATTACTTTCCTTCTTTCTAGGCTCTTAAGGATGATGATGCTGAGACTGGGCTGACTGATGGGGAAGAGAAAGAAGAACCCAAAGAAGTGGAGAAACTAGGGAAAATCCAATATTCTTTGGATTATGACTTCCAGAACAATCAGGTTTGAAACAACCAACCTGTAACATTTCATTTCTGTGTGTGCAAGGGGAGAATGAAGTAATACATTTAGTTGCAGTAGATCTTTCTGAAATCCTTACTGCTTGCACAGACTAAGGGAGAAAGCAAAACCGAAGATTCGTGGCAGAGGTACTACTAAATTGGTATTCAATGTACTCATAGTTTATATTACACCTTTAATCAAAATTGAAGACACAGTTTTATCGAATGGTTATTAATAACTTATATTAAGGCATCACCAATCAATGTGAAACCCATACTATATTATGGAGTCTGCACGCAAGCAGTAAAAGATAGCTTCAGCCCTGAAGTATTTAAAATGTAAGCAAATAAAAGATGGGACGACAAAGAGAGGCACATGAAAGCAAGTTGATTCATTGTGGGTCTTCTAGCAAGTTGGTAAGATTGCCAGGAGTAGCTCAATCTCACTTCATCAAGTGTGCACTTTGCCTAACTAGCTGCATCAGATTCTGTTGCTCTCCGTGAAAGTACACCTACTAGCCAAGAAAATTTTAGTTTGGAACAAAAGTACAAATAAAAAGGTCTGTCCCAAAAAACCAGGAAAGTAGGACAAGAAGAATCTCTCCAGTCAAGGACTGATAGTCCTTCAGTACCCTACTCTGAAGCTGGTAAGACCAAACTTTGGCATACATACCCAAGTTTTCAGTAGGAATAGACACCATAATGTGATGGAGACCTAGAATCAACCTACTTAACAGGTATGGCCACATCCTGAACTACCTCATATTTAATTCCCCTCCCTTGCCGCTTGCTGTGGTTGGGATCACTTTTGTCAATTACACCAATTCACAGCCTCACATTAAAACTCACTGCGCTTAACTTTGGACCAACGTCCACTAACACATCTGACTTCTTCATTTCTACCACGTGTCTTTCAGTGAACTTGAGAATACGTATCCTGTATTTCATTTTTTGACAACTTCAGTCAAAACCACATCATTCTTCTCTATTTAGGGAAAGAAATGATGACTGAACCTGAATCCCTGTTAATTCCTGTTCTTCATCTGAACTGACTTCCACATGTACTTGTGATTTATTTCCACATTTAGATTCTTTATTTGATGCTGTTCGTGGAATGCAGTACACTTACTTGTTGTAAGACAAAGAAAATAAGAGAAATTAAGAAAAATTTCCGTCAGCAGCAGAGTATTTATACACAGCTATGACCTGGCATAATACATAGTATTTCCCTGTCTTTTGAATTATCTTCTGACTATCAGTGCTTGTTTTTCCATGCAAGAGCCAAAAAGAATTCTGAAGCCTTTCAAGAACCTCTGGTTAAAGGAGCTTTTCCTTGACTCCCAGAGCAAATTCTCTGGTCATGTGATGAGTCACACTGATACCCCTTGAAATCGGTATGAAATCAGTATGAAGTGTTAGACCCTTCAGAAGGAGGAGATCTAAAGAGGGGGGAGGGAAAAGCTGCAAATGTGTTCTGACAAAAGGATTTCACTTTCCTTAAAATATGAAAACAAACTTTCTGTGTGAATTTTATTAAAAGAAATGTTGATTTTGTGAGCTGTATTTTACAAAGTGAAATAGGATGGTAGAGCAACAAATCTGCAAAAGTGTGTAGTATTTAATTAAGGTAATAAGTTATTTGAGTTATGGATTCCTATTTTATTTTGCTGCTCTATGTGTTGCAACTTGGAATTTGTCAGAGGATAGATGATATAAAAGATGGAAGAGGGGATTCAGTTAGGTTAGCGTAGCACAGTGGCATGAAACTGCAGAAATCTGGCTAATATATTGCACAGGGTTAAGAAGGGAGACAAGATGACCGATGTACTCTCCAGAGCATGATGCCTCAGTTTTAGAGAGAGAAATTTTAAAAGGGAATTGAATTGCTTTTCCACTCTGTTAACTGAAAGTCATAGACTTGTCTTTTACTCTTTGATGTGAAAGACTTGATGTAGATTCTGAGCCTATCCCTGTATTTATGAACTGTTATGCATCTAGAATAAGAATGAGACAGAAAAGAAGTGTTTCTTACAGCTAAAGGAAAATGTTTCATGGAGCTCGAAAGTCCTATAGGTGGGAAAGCATGCAGGCCATACTGTGAATTTAAAACTGGTAAAAATAAGTCCAACTTTGAGGAAACTCTCAGAAGCCAGAGGCTTCTTTCCTAGATTGACTACTATATTGTTCTGTCTTCTACTTGCTAGAGCTTCTGTTTCCAATTTTAAACAATTCATCCATGAGAGAAGCAAATATATTGCAACTGAAGCACTGATTTAGAAGAAAATATTCTCAGATTTCATTCCCAGTTCTTAATATCTTGTCTCTAGACTGACCTTGAAGAGTGACTTGAATGTTTACCTTAGTTCTGTGTCTATGAAACAAGATTAAAAGTATTTTCTTTCTCTCAACTCCGTTTGGCTGATGAGGCCTAATACAGGCTGGGATGTCTGGATAACATAGCACAGCATAGCATGGCATAGCATAACATAACATAGCATAACATAACATAACATAACATAACATAACATAACATAACATAACATAACATAACATAACATAACATAAGCCTTCATTTATAGCACTTTAAAAATGGCCAAGGCATTTACAAGTTTCAAATGTGCTTCAGTCTTATTTTTAAAAGTGTATAAGAGGTTTAAGAAACTGTTTTTTCTGTTTTGCAATGAGATTATGAAATGTTATTACGATTTAGCTACCAAAGGTAAGTTATTATTGGGTATTCTTTGAAAATGCTGTCCTTAGTTTACTACCTAAACCCATTTTTATACATAGCAAGTGAAGTTAAATATAAGGAAGACTGCAAGAAGCATTTGTTTTCAATAAAGCTCTGCCTGAAGATTTGCATTTGATGTATCACCTTTTTGTGTTTGGTTGGGGGGAAGGTTACATGTTGGGGATTTAGAATACAAATTTTGTAGTCAAAATTAGACATTCTTGATTGTTTAATAATGTGATTTCTATTCAGGGTGCCCAGCATAGAAAAATAATGCACAAGAGGAGAGAGCAATTGAAAGCTATTTGATTGCGGTCTTTAAAAAGATGAAGTCTGTATTTATCTGTAATCAGCTGCCCTTTGAAAACCTCTTTTCTGCTTAAAAACAGCCTTTGTACAGTCTGCAACTGCCATAATTGGTTTTCTAAAATCTATAGATAGCGTTGCTTCATTTGCCTTCCTTGAAGTGGCGGGGGGGGGAATAGTTTTTCATAGACCAGAAATAGAGTCTGCATGTGTATTTCTCTTACAGTTTTTTTATAAGTATCTATTTGAAATTTCATTCTGCTCTTTTTCTCTTTTTTCAGCTTCTGGTTGGGATTATTCAAGCAGCTGAGCTGCCTGCTTTAGATATGGGTGGTACATCTGATCCCTATGTGAAAGTTTTCCTGCTGCCTGATAAGAAGAAGAAATATGAGACAAAAGTCCACAGAAAGACCCTTAACCCTGTTTTCAATGAGCAATTTACATTCAAGGTATTTTTTTGATAACTATTGAAACTTTTTTATTTAAGCACTACTTATCTCATGATTGGCTACAAAGTGAGACGTCTCAGTTAATTGGTAACTACAGCATAGCGATTTTTCATGTGGTAGAAACCTGTGATATTCAATCGTATGATGAAAATGATACAACACAGGGTCAGACCTCAGTAAGTATAAAAGGCACAGTGATTTTAGGCACTTCAGTTATGCCGATGTATGACAATCTGATCCATATTTTATGGCTGGATAGAAATTTACAAGAAAGTCAGAAAACAGTGACACTTTGACAAATGTTAGGTAAATTTCACTAGACCAGCATTTTCTTTAAATATCTTTGTAGTCTGATTTATGAATTTCAGTATACCATTTCTTTTCCCCTCAAAAATAAATTAAAACTCAAGGAAGGTAAATGGATGAAGGACAATAGGGCAGATTAATCTTGCTAGACTTTGTCATAGCAATTCTTTGCCACGCTACTTTACATATGAAAAGGAATCGTGTCTCAGGTTTAATAACATATGAATTAAATAAATGTAGCTAAGCCTTACGTTGCAATATTTAAGTCATTCCAATAGTAGCTATCAATAGCGTTTTTCTAAAACTGTAGCCATACCTAAACCCCAGTTAAATACAATAAAGGAATACTGTGCAGCATGTTTCATAGGGCTTCTCCTAATATACATTCCTCTGCTGTTACTTTAGGCCTTTCTCTCTATGCCCCATCTTGTAATGACAGCTACAGATTGAAAACAGGAACAGTGAAAGACTCAGGCTGTGTAATCATTCAATGAGAAAGATATCCCTGGAGGCTAGAACTACTACCGCATATATAAGCTTATTTTTTCCCTTGAAGATGTTCATAAAAATAATCTTTTGTGGGGAGTTATTTTTTTCTTGAGCTTTCCTAAGAGAGTATTTAAAAGAAAACAGAGTTATAAATTACAGATTCCCCTGCAGCTCACAAAAGAAAAGAGAGGACCAATAATGCTGTCATCTAAGATAAAGGTGCAAATTATAAATCGGATAATCCATGGGATATAATGTCCATTTGTTTTAAGTCACATCTTTAATACACAAATTTGATGCTCCAGAAGAAAGTTTGCTTTCCACGCAAGACCTGACAGAGTGTTGAAGTGCATCCCAGTACGGGACTGATCATCCCCTGGATACTGTAGTCCGTACTCAAGAGAGACCCGACAGGGCATGGCAAGTACTATCATTGTTCTGGGGTTTACAGTGAAAAGACAAGCGACCACTTAACTAGTGCTGCAACTGTAATAAATGACTTCTGTGGGATCTACTGACAATCTCTCGTTTACTTGGGCAGAGCCTTACTTCAGGTGGTGTGCAGCTTCTCTTGGCATCCTTCCCATCTCTGTCTTTGGCAGAGCTGCCCACCAGGCAGCCCAGGCCCATTTTGTTACCTTCTCCCCGGGCACAGCTGTGAGCTGCCGGCCTTCCTCCCGGAGAAGGGCTAATGGGGATGAGGTGGGTTACATTTCCGCTGAATTGCGTCTTGAGCCCTTGACCTCATTCCTTCTCTTCTTTGGGTCGTTCCCTGTGCTAGTGGCCTTTTCACTTTTGTTTCCCAGGCATCCACGGTGCCGTTCCAGGGTGCAGGTTTTCCTCAGGCTCCAGCTGCCTGAGCTGTATGCCCGTGGTGCGCTGCGCTGCGCTGCACTGCCAGAAGGGAGCTGAGAGATCCGAGCTGGACTACACCAGCCTGGATTAAGGAAGGTGTTCCTCCTCCGCAGGCCCAAAGTGGGAGAGGGTTCGTGTCTGGAGGAGTGGCACGTCAGTGCCAGAAAAACACTCCTGTACATGTCCTTCTACCGAGGTCTCACTTGCATTAAGTCAAGAGGCTGAGTATCTCGGAGCAGAGCAGAAAGCAGGGAGAGGGAGCGATCCTTTGCAAGAGCTGAGGACATCCTTGGTGGTCCTGAGCAAAGCTGGAGGCTGGGGCTACTTTAGACGTCACGAATGGAGCCACTCGATGTTCTGGAAAAAGGAGGGTAGCTAAAATAAGCTTTACTGAGGTCAAGTTATTGATAAAAAAAGCAAATAATGGTAAACGTAGTCTTTTCATGCATTCCGGGTGACCAGGATCCATTAAGTGGTATTGTAAACTGATAGAGAAAGAAAACTTAAAGCATTCCTTTTCTCCTGGTTTTGAGGCTGTGTAAAAATAAAAGTGAAATTACTTAGAATTTTGCCTTCCTCATATATTTGCCTCGGATAGCTTTTTAGAATCTACAAATAATTTACAGAATCAAAATAGATTTTGCTATAGTATTTACTACAATACACAACCCTGTACCCACTGAAACTATCGTGCTCAGTAATGGAAGCTGGAGCTGGCTCTCAGCTTGAAAAGCTTCTTTTAAACATCGTATAACATGTTATGAAAAGGAAAACTAGTCATGTTATTAATAAGTATTTTAAAAAGCAAGCTGAAACCAAACAGTGACAAAAGGCAACAGTCCTAGGGTTTAAACAGACTGGAACAGACAGAGGTTAACATGACCAGTGATAATGCCACGCTTTCATTTCTCTTTTTATACAGACAATTAATAGAAAAATGTTTACTGAAGCCCATGGAAGCCATTTATACTTGCAGAATATATTCAGATTGATGAACTGTTCAATATAAGTCCAAACAATTCCTAAATCAGACCTCTCCAGACGGCCACTCGAGTGTAGCTTACCTGAACTACGCATCTTCATCTGAATATTAAAAATGTGACTCATAAACATCCTAACCCACAGCATCTGACTGAAACACATCAAAAGAGCTGGAGAATTAGTCAGAACTTGGCCTTCTGCCACCACAATTTCTAGCTGCATGCTGTGACTTAGAAAGCACCTTAGTGTCTGCAGTGTGAAAGGTTTAATAATGAAAAATATGCCTTGGTAAGTGATAGGTAGTGGTACTGTAAGAGAACTATTTAGTGTCTAATTACTTTGTGCCAGATAGAGTTAGCCAGTTCTGGTTTTTTTCATAAGTCTGGGAGCTACCCATTTCTGAGTGATGACAGTTGATTTACTGAGGAAAAGATACCACTGTGTGAAAAGTTCATGTGTCTTCAGTGCAAATAATTGGGCTTCCTGTTTCAGTTTCATCACCCACAAAATGACTCGAAGTAGAATGAGAAAAACCCGGGGAGTGATGAGTGAGCTGCCACATTGTTCTATCGAGTGCCAGAGCCTGGTCTCAAAAAATACTGCATGTGGTGACTCTGAAACAAATACACCTCATAATTTTCTCTGCAGTTCAATTTACCTGAGATGACAGCTGATAAACCAAAGAAATAGATTTGCATTGTAGTGGACTGATCTTTATTGTCTCAGATACGGAGTTTGTCATTTTCTCTTGTTTGCAGGTGCCATACTCTGAGCTGGGTGGAAAAACTTTAGTGATGGCAGTTTATGACTTTGATCGTTTCTCCAAACATGATATCATTGGGGAATATAAAGTTGCGATGAACACAGTGGACTTCGGTCATGTCACTGAGGAGTGGAGGGACTTGCAAAGTGCAGAGAAGGAAGAGGTAAGAAAAATCAGACTTTTTTTTCCCCCGGGACACTTTTATCCTCAGCTAGAGAAACAGTCAAACGAGCAACATTTTTTTTTGCCGAGACAGCTCCCATCTGTTATCAGCATTTCTCAGACTTACTTCACCTGATAAATTTTTGATAAGCATCTTCTCCAATACTCATTGAATGGTACATTCTCCTTTGCTAATCCTATTTTCAATCTTTTTGATACTTTATGCAACATATTAAGAAAGTTTTCATGAGTTTGACTTTTTCTTGAATTGATGGAGTTTGGGTATATAGAATTTGCATTTGAATTATGAGAGCAGTGTGCATTTAGGCTTCTTCATCGTCCTAATCATTCTAAATGTTTGCATCTCAAAGCATCTTACTGTACATGAAGATAATGGCAGGTTTTCATTGAAATACGTTACAGTTTTATTGAGCTGCTATGCAATCATATCCATTGATCAGAATTATGCATTTGACAAAGATCTTGGAATGACATCTCACTCAACTACTAATCACCTTTTTCATTTTCTTCTCTGTGCCAAAACCCTGTGGGTTCATTGTTTAGTAGGTATAGTATTGCATGCACACAAGACACTTTTCGGAAATATTTCATAAATAAATTGTTGTTCCTGTGAGGTTATTCATACTGGCACATCCACCTTTTTGCTTATTATAAGACCATTTTGTACTCAGTTTTACATTAGTTTTCGTTTTGATTGCTAGATAATATCTGCCCACTCATAATAGCATGCACAGCATGCTTCAGTTCTCTGGTGGGAGAAGGAATCTGAGTCTGAGTTCCTTGTTGTCTAATTCAGCTAATAAGCTGCTTTGGATTCAAACCTTAGTTTCTGTAATTAAAGGGACAATCTCTGGATGAAATCCTTCCTTAATACAAGTGATGAAAACCTGAATATTGGATCTAGGCTATAAGTTGTGAAAAAATCAGCAGATGCCGAGCCATGCAGCCTCCTCAGACTGTCAAAACTAGTAGATTTCAGTCTTGCCTTTTTGAGTGTTTGTTTTTAAAGACTGCATTTTCAGATGTCTTTCTTCTACTGCTTATTGATTTGAAAACCACTGCTACATTGAGACTGTTCTGCCTGGCATTGTTTCATAGTGACAGCGTTTGCAGGGCTCCCTTACTGCATTGACATTGGTATCCATGCTATGTGGGACATTTTTCTTCCAGTCTTAGAGCTAAAGATGGAAATGGAGAAAAAAAAAAAGAAAAAAAAAAGGAAGTTTGCAGCTCAAGCGCCCTGTTCCTTTAAAGCCTCAGCATACTGGAAAGCTAGAAATGTGAAATCAGAGTGTATTAATCCTTCTAAACTTTATTAAGTATCAAACCGGACTTTTATTGCACTATTGTGTGTGATACCAAAGTGTTTCATGTTTTTCTGTTGCAAAACACATAAAAGAAGCCATATACTACACAAAGAGGAATTGAACCTTCACCTTTTTAGTATAACTTCGAGCTTTTAGAACATAAACAATGATATCCCCATATGCAGGTGACAGATAACATGGCATAGATTGGTGTGGGGTTTCATCTGTCTTGTGGCATAGAACATTGCCCCTTGAGTTTTCTGGCTCACCTCCACAGTGAGACCTGACTCAGTCCCTTGGTTGCTTCATAAAGTTCATACCCTGCTAATACAAAACAATGTTAAAAGTTGTTTGAAATACAGTGAGAGCTACTTCCAAAAATGCATTCTGACTTGGAAATTACTTTTTATTAAAATGAAAGAAGGTAACCAGAAGAAGAAATTATTTGGATATTAGAAGAGTATTACAAGAACTTGGAATAGTTTGCAGTAAGGACAAAACCTAGGTTGTACCTTATTTGTACTTTCAGAGCCCAAGTGAACTGACAGATATGTACTTTTATGTGCGTTTGTCTGTGCAAGTATATTTGCATGAGAGTCACGTTAACTAGAAGGAACTAGCTTTCCTTAGTTTCTGTCTGAGCCTCTGCTCTCACCTTTCCTCAAATTTCAGGTACTATGTATACAGAAAAAATATTGTTGGTTTTGTGAAGTTTTTTTATAGGGCCTTTTTGAAGCTGCTATTGATGCGTGGCTTTTTTATTTATAAGAAGCTAGGCAATATCATCCTGTGAAAACATCCTGAAAAACTGCTTGCACCAACTCCCTAAATATTTTTTCATAATACAGGTCTCCTGATCCATTTTTGCATCTCTATGCTCAAAGCATGCAAAGTATCCAATAAATATGGAAAAATATCATAACTTACATTAGTTGAAGACTTCATTAATCCTAGTTTTCTATATATTAATTGTAGCTTTCCTACAACAGCTCCTGAGCTTACTTCACAAATAAAAAGTGATCCCACAGAAACCAGTTACTTAAGATGCAGGTCAGTCAAGTATATTTAATCCAAAAAGTCTTCACTTAGTTTTGCTCTGTTATGGAACCTCTATTTCTGTCATATATGCACTGGGCCTGATTCAAAGAATTGCTTAGCCCAGTTTGGAAAAGAACCAAGAGAGTTACATCTGTCAGTGGTTTGGGAGCTGTGTTTCCCAGGAAATGTCATTCATATTTCCATATTTGACTACTGCCAAGTACCTCACCATCTTTGATATTCTGGCCTCTGCTCAGGAGCAAAGATGCCATACAAATTCTAGTAGATTTTAAGAGATAATAAGTAGAGGACAAAGAGGAGTGGGAGAGGTCCTGTCGCCATAAACCTGGTACCAGCTGACACAGCAGACATTGTAGAATTCACAGCAGATACAGCTGCGACCAAGCAGTACTCTGGCTTCACAATTAGCAAATATAGTACTGCACATACAAAGGCTAACATGATTTACCTATGCCACATGTGTAGCAACAGACACGTGCTCGTCTCTTGGTAGTGATCATGAACACGACGTGGTGGTCTGGCTTACTGATTGTAAGAAAACATGATAAAAAAAACCAAATTAAAACCCAAGGAACTGGATTTCATCCAAAAATGTGTGACAATTGTAATTCTATTACTACCAAAAAATCTTTTGTAGACTATTCCATATGTTGTAATTGCATAATGAGTTTGTCCTTGAAAAGCACATCTGTATGTGGTCTGCAATATTTGAAGAATGA
This sequence comes from Elanus axillaris, assembly GCA_026212715.1. Lineage (NCBI taxonomy): Eukaryota > Metazoa > Chordata > Aves > Accipitriformes > Accipitridae > Elanus > Elanus axillaris. The sequence goes on from JANZLQ010000065.1 coordinate 6,507,404, forward strand.
CATGGTTTATTTCCAGTTTTGCCCTTCCAACAGTTAGGTAAGCTTGTCAGTTCTTAACAACTTAGTGCTAACTAGAATTCTAAAGATGTTTGCAACTAAGTATCAGATGCCAAACTATCCTTAATGTTATAATTATGACCGCTAAACAAGATGTATACCAAGCACATTAGTGGCAGTTGTCACCAGTCACTTTGAAAGAACCACTTAGGTGGCATCAGTCAAACAAGTATAAAAATCTTATTTTTATCTCACTTTATGTCAAATTCAGTTGACACGCATCACAGAATATACAATCTAATTAACAATGCAATCATAGAGGGCAAAATAGTTTTACTAGCAGGTATCTTCTTTTTGCTCATAAAGTTCCTCTGTGCTTTCCATCCTTTTTTCTAAATGGGCTTGAAATTGATGGCAGGGAATGAAGGTTTAATGAAATATTAGAAGCTCTACCTCTCACAGCCCAGCCATTTGAACAGCATCTCTCTGACACTGCATTCTCATCTGGGAAAGGTCTTATTAATATATTTATGTTGGTGAAGCACTTTGAAGGGACAAGGCTTTATGTAAGCATTTGTTAGGACTGTGAGAGGGCTTTGGGAATGTATGAGTCTGTACAGTGATGGCTAAATATTGGGGAAGCCACTACTAATGAGCTGTGTACCTTGAATCCTTTTTCCCTGGCTGCTTTTAGCTCTGCTGTCTTTGTGAATATACGGAATTGATTTATGTAGTAGTCCTTCAGTCTCATATGGCTGAGAGCATGGGAGGGAACACTGGTAGATACTGAAAGGTTATTCGCTTTTACCAAGTCTGACATATAATGGTTTGGGCACAGAGTGTTAAAAAACAGATGATAGGAGTTTGCTCCTCTGTGTCATCTACCAGATGTCACTGCCATTAACTTTATCTGAGTACATACTGCATCCAATATCCGTTATCACTCCAGTACAGAAGGCCAGACAGACCTCTTCTTTGCTCACAGCAGTGTGAATCATACTGAGAGTCATCTTCTGAATACTTCAACTGATTTCCCTCCAGACATTTTGTTATATTGGCACTTAAACTGAAAACCTGTTGTAGCAAACATTGCAAGAAATTTTAGGGAATATAAGGAAGAGCAGAAACAATTCTTTCCCTTGAAAACAGTGGAGAATCAGAGCTTTATTCCATGAGGAGAAGGATCTTCGACCTGCCAGTGTCCACCACCAAGAGTTCTGGTCACCTCTTATGACTGCCGTCCCGTAAGACTCTGTGCATTATCTGCTCAGGCATCCACCATGGATAGGTTACATGATGGATGCGTGCTCGTATCACAGTGGGTTGTGATTGGTATATTTTCTACATGGTTTCTGATTTCGAATTCTGGAAAACACCAGCAAGGTGCACAACAACTTCGCTCCTACATGATGCACAATCCCAAGCAGGAGAGATGGATGCTACAGTACTGCCTTGCAAAGGGGTGAGATGCAAGCAGTCTGCAGCTGGAAGACCAGTTCTTTGAAGCTTGACATGCGCTGTTCATGAGGATTGTTCTTTCTTTCCTCTTCAAAAAATAAAAGTTGAAGGAAGGAGATGGAAAAGTGGTCCTGAAATGGGTATATTTAATATCTCAGTATGCTTCAGAGCCGTTGGAGACTGACAAAGTTAGTAAGCCTGTAGCTTGTTGAATCCTCAGCACTGAAACTTGCAGAGAGTTAAGAGGAAAGGACATTTTTACAAATGTCACTGTCAAATCACAGCAGCAAATCACTGTCATTTTCTGTTATATCAGAGATGGACAGATGATCTAATAGACCTTTCCCATCTCTAATAATAACACTTAGTTGTTATACAGCTTTGCAGACACCACAGTGCTTTGCAAAAGAAAGTATCATTATCCCTATGGAGATCCTGTCAGAGTGTCAGACAAATTTTAAAATGTGAGGTCTCATTTATTTAGCTGCATACTATATTGGATCACTATGTCTTCTGCACGGTGTTCAAGTTTTCTCAAGTTCACTTCTTCTTACACCCAATTAAAACTTGAAAATGTTAAAATCTAAGGGGTTTTTAAATTTTCAGGTTTTGTGGCAGAGTTACATACAGTAAATGCACAATGTCAAATGCATGTTCAACATTGTAAGTGTAGCATCTGTCCTGCAAAGGAACTGAATTTGGTGGTGAGGGAACAAGACAGAGGTTCTCAAGTTTGAGAATAAGCGAGCCTGATGTGAAGTTCTTCAGCATTTAATTAGTTGTTTTTCATCTTGAAATTGAAGGTGTTGAAATGTTGTGGTTTTAAAAGTAAAACCATATGATTCAAGCAGAGCAGTTACAGTACTGTTTCAGGCTATTAGAATTATTCATTTCTTTTCTCACCTTTCATATTCAACTGCTGACAATCCCACTATATGCCTTTGTTGAGTATTGTCTTTCCTAACTCCCTCTCTGGAAGAGACACCTACCTTAGGAGGTCAGAGGCTTTCTTGTGTTGTAACAAAAAGAATGTAATTGGCTTACTTGAAATCAAAAGGGGACTTGTCTTGATTCATCTCAGACTGCCTGGCTTTACAGATATTAAATTCAAATACAGAGGACAGTAGACAAGAAGAAGAAGTTCAGATATAGTGTAAAATTCAGGCTCTGGGGCCTTTCTCTTTCTGGACAGTATTCATTCTGAGAAAAACTTGTATTGCTTATTTGACAAAAACATACTTACTACCATTTGACTTTCAAGTGTGGAAGGGCATCTTGAGGTTAAACTGTGCTGACAAAGTAGATCATACACTTGATGCTAAGCATCTAATATCCATACACAAAATAATAGTTGTTGTATTAATGTTGATTCTAGACAAGGCATATTCCTAAAGACCTTGTAGAAAGTTACAAGGCCAAAGGAAGGAATAGTGGACAATTCCCCACCCCTGCCTCTAAAGTTACTGTGTGGGTTTTTTACTGCTCAAGTGTAGAGAAGAGAGGAGAGAGGCCAGACCAGCCAAGAAGTTCAGAAGCACTGGACTTAGATGTTAACCATACAGTGGCATTTGGAAAGTGATGTTCTGAATGGTGTTTTTATAGGGTTTTGAGAAAGATGCTGAGAGGGGTCAAAATCATCTCAGAGTTCTTCAAAAGGCTTAAGCAGAATTGGTATGACTTAGATGCTGGAAGTATTTTTCATGTATCTGCAAGCAATTCATTCAGGTAGCTGATGTATCAGTCATTTGCATGGGTTGAAGTATTTTCCAAGTAGAAGGTGCTAATGCTACAGTATGAAGAGATCTTTTGGATGGAAGCTGCAGAAGGAATTCCGGGGAATTCAGTCATAATCGTGGACTACTCCCAGTTATAAAGCTCTGTAATCTGGGAGGGACTGCAAATGCATCTGCAGAATCAGCTGATTGGTGTGAAAGGGCCACAGAACACGCTATATATGAAATTTTCCTGTGTTTTTCTCCACCTGGACTTCTATATACTTACTTATCTTTCTGATTAGCAGCATCAGTGAATGCATTATCCAGAGGCAGAAACTGCATTTCTCACTGGGACTCTAGGCAGAAGCTTTGCCGTAATCCAGGGTAATACCTTATTTTCCTTTCTCCCCTCCCTTTGCAAACCAAGAGTGACAAAAATCGCTATCTGATTGCTGTTACAAACCAGGATCAGGAGCTAAGGGAAGCTGTGAGATAGCTGTATCAAAACACTCCATCATAAGTGTCATTAGAAGGACCTTCAGAACAGAGACCAGCATTTTTACAGTCACAAGGAAAGAGCAGCTCCCACAAAGAAGACGATAGCTTTTTCACTAAAAGCTTGAGGCATACTATGCCACTCTGGTCTCCTGGCTTTGTTGTGCCCACTCCACATGGAACTAAAAGATCTTGGTTTCCAGAAGCATCAAAGAAAGATGTATTTCTGAAAAGGTTAAAAGACAAAGATTTAGGAACAGTCATCCAAGAAAGAAAGGGATTAGCCATTTTCTTCATTTTTTCCCTGGGTCAGCTCTTAAACACCAATTTAGACCATGTCAGGGATTACCATAGTAACCATTTAACCTCTTTTCAGAGCCTGTTGTGTTTCAGTTTAGTTCAACAACGAGCTTAACTGGCATTTGAAGCACTTTGCTTTGTACCTGTGACAGGAATTAGCACCAAATGCTCTTACTTTAGAGAAGTCACAGTTAGAATCTACAACATAATACTGTATTTTCAATTCGGTGGTATTAGGCTTTGATTGCTTTTATGCTAATATTTTAAGAGGTAGAGTATATGAATTTAGGATGTATTACCAGGTGTTATTTCTAGGCTAAATGGATGACAGACAGCGATAACTCGTTCCTAGTTACCTCTTTGATTGTATCATGAAACTTGCCCTTCCACCAAAGGCCAAAGAAATTCCTCACATTGGCTGATGTGTTGTTGGTGTGTTACAGGTGATGCAGCTGGGTGGTTTTAGTGCAATCAACCCTGTGCTTCTTTCATCTTTCTTTTCAGTGGCCTTCTGCAGCTTACTCTGTGATTGTTATCACCACAACTAGAGGAATACTCAGGACATGATGATTTAAATTACATTCTAAAAACCTTTGGAATAACATAGCCTTTTTCTCTTTTTCATGTCTAATTCAGTCTGAGCAGGATGCAGTTGTACAAAATAATAACCTGCAGAAAAAAACCTTTTTCATAGAATATCTCTATTTCTGCATGTTATGCATTCTTCCCTTGTAGGTTAATGGAGAACTGACATTTCCAGTTTTTAAGATCTTGCGGTCTACGACATACACACAGTTCTTTTTGAAGGACTGATGATGGGTAGTCTTTCACTTTCAATCACACAGATCAAAGCAAATATTATTATTCTTGGATGTTCATCGGTAACTACGTCATACATAAAATTTAAAGAGATTAACAAGATAGATGTAAATGCTTTTCTGTACCTTATCTGAGCATGAACATTTATAATATCGTTGCTATACAGTTCAAATTTTTGTAACCTCTGTCATCTAGAATTCTAATAGTGAGGAATTTTACTCCAAGAATGATGCCACTGTCTAAAGATCAAACCGTGTCTCCTCTCTCTCTCTCTCTCTCTCTCTCTCTGAATCTCCAAACTTTCATGGCACTGGCCACAGGAAGAGAGAAAACCATACAATGCTGACTGATCTCTCAGTTTCTTATTCTTACAGTTTTATTTTCTTTTTTTTTTAACTTCTACCGTCATTCTGTACACCTGAGTGAGTCAGTTAATAATTAAGTTGCACGATTTAGCCTCCGGTCTAAAGTTGCTGTTGCTTTTTAGCATCTATGTTGACCAGAGGTCAAACTTCTGTGAATCACTCCACCTCCTCACTTCTCTGCATATTTTCACTCTGTGTGTATGTGTGCATATGAGATGTAAACCTTTGTGTGGAGCAGAAATACAGTTTTCTTTTATGATTCATCTTCTATGATGGAAGCTTTTGCGCAGACTTTAACAGTTCTGTGAGTGGCCTTTAATTGCATTAACTGGGACTTTTTGTTTCAGATGGCTGCCTGGCTGGCTAGGTGGATGGAGTGGTACTGTAGTTGTTCTGTCCTCTCCACTGGCAGAGTTTCCAGAGTAGGATGTTATTTTCTCTGTAGGGCTTGAGTATGGTCACTGCCACAGAATTACTACTCCTGCTCTCTCCTTAGAGCAGCACACAACTCACTTCGAGCTACAATCACCATTGCGTAGATAAATTTGTTTCTAATCTCCTTTTGGACCCAGATACTGTCTGTATGTGCTTCTTGCTGGCCAAGCACTAGATGAAAGAAATGCCTGACACTGAATCCAGTGACATGGAGGCGAAGACCTTTTCCTTGAACATTATGTCTACGATTACAATTACAGAAATAGTGCCAAAGGTAGGAGTTTCCAAACTAGCAGTGAGAAAGAGAGTTCAAACAGTGGGGTGTTACTGCTGCTTGATCGGCTGGATGCATTCGCCTACAACAGAACAGAATTAGGAGTTATTGCTACTTCTGTTGTCACTGATAATGGCAACTAAATTTGGGAACCCTTCTCTAGTGCATTTTTCCACTTGTAGCTGACCTTGAGTTCAAACCTCTTCTTCTTAGATAGAGACCTTGCCATAAAATTCTAACCTAAGTCATTCCCTAGACAATTACTGTTATGTGGGGTTTATAACTTGCTTTTGATGCCACGTCCATAGAACATGGCACTGCAGCTTCTCAATGGTATGGATGGCAGTGGGCAGACAGTGCCTGAACTTCCCATTAGATCCTTAACCAATTTTAGGTGCTGCTTAAATGACTTCTGGTAATCTTCAGAGCTACTGGGTTGTCTAGAATCCAGTTATCTTCTTCAGTAACTATGCAAATTAACAGGAGGATCTCTGTTGATGAGTGGAGCTCAGGCTTCAAAACTGGCAGCAACTCATTTTCATGTGAGTGCCCTGAGGTCTGCGGCTGACATCCCCTGTCTGTTAATGCCCAGCCCAGAATTAGATACCAGCAGATTATGCTGAAAGTGTTTTTACTCGTTCAGACTTCCACGTTAATCATTCAGGCTGAACATTAATTTTCTGTGATGTTTTAGAGCATGCAAGTTTTCCAGGAGATGTGGGACATTTGATTTACTTTCGATTACTCTAATTTTTTTGCTTGTACTTACTGTACAGAAAATAGGTACAACTATTACAAGTCTGTGACACGAAGTAAGACCTGCAGTTCTTCTACAGCACTTCTCTGTAACCCATGATTTCTTTCTTGTCATAGTAGATATTCATCCCTGCATTTTCTTTTTCTATCACTCTTAAATGTTACCTTGTATATGACAATACATCAAAGCCCTCCAAAAAAACCACCTCTAACTTCAAATGCCATCCAAATATGCGCATGCTTCCCCATCCTCTTTTTTTTACAGTGAGGACCAATTTCTCTTACTGCAATGTGATACAGCAAGTGATGATGTTTCTCTAGATACAGAATCATACTTTTCTACATACCCTTTAAATCATTAAGTCATTTAAAATCTCTTCAAAAGTGTTGTGGTTTAATGCAGCCACTCACCCACTCCCCTCCCACCCAGTGGGATGGGGGAGAAAATTGGGAAAAGAAGTGAAACTCGTGGGTTGAGATAAGAACAGTTTAATAGAACAGAAAAGAAGAAACTAGTAATGATAATGATAACACTAATAAAATGACAACAGTAATAGTAAAAGGACTGGAATGTACAAATGGTGCACAGAGTAATTGCTCACCACCTGCCGATCGACACCCAGTCAGTCCCCGAGCGGCGATCCCAACCCCCACTGCCCCCAGTTTCTATACTGGACATGACGTCCCATGGTCTGGAATACCCCTCTGGCCAGTTGGGGTCAGCTGTCCTGGCTGTGTCCTGTGCCGACTCCTTGTACCCCTCCAGCCTTCTCGCTGGCTGGGCATCAGAAGCCGAAAAATCCTTGACTTTAGACTGAACATGACTTAGCAACAACTGAAAACATCAGAGTGTTATAAACGTTCTTCTCATACTGAACTCAAAACATAGCGCCGTACCAGCTACTAGGAAGACACTTAACTCTATCCTAGCTGAAACCAGGACAAAAAGACATGATTGTTTCTTCAGAATGTCTGTCTGTGATACTAAACTATTAGTTGCTTTCTTAACGGAGAACTGTATGCTTTTAGTTTTATCCATCAGCCTAAAAGGGATATATGCGCATTTATTGTATTGAAAGTTACAACTTTTATGATTAAAAACATAAAATCCAAAAATTAGTATTTTCTGATACATGATAACTGTAAATTAGAACAGATTTTAATTAAACTCTACTAGATTTGCTGCAGCAATCATATGTTCCAGAATGACTTGAGAATATTGGTTTCCTGCTTAGATTTCAGCTGTATTGGCTGAAGTTCTTGCAAGCACAAACACCGGTCACATTATATAAGGATTTAAGGCTGTGAAACCTTCCTGTTTATATGTTCCCTATCATGAAAACTAGCTGTTACTCAGCCTTTGAGCACAATCACTGCATAAAAAGCTGTGAATATCTTTTGTATAAACACTGGGACATGCTCCTTAGACTTTTTAGCCCACCTGTTCATTGATTCATTGCATTTGTTGCCAGAAGGCACCACTATATGAGCTCTTACAACTCACTGAGGATGACAGGTCTTTAAATCTGATTTATTTTATTTGCATTGAACCTAGACTAGCTAACGTTAACATCTTCTTTCTGCAAAAAAAAAATCTCCCATTTCAAAAACCTTTGTTTTCTTTAGAAATACTACTGTTTCCTATCAAATTGGCTAGTTTTCTAAATGAGGTGAGGTTGTCTGTCCTAAATCTGGAGGAATCCTAGATACTGACAGAACATTTTAAAGAACCTCCTATAATCAGACTTAATCTAGGAGACAGACAGGATCCAGGAGATAATAGTGTTCCCCCTGTGCCAAGTTGGGAGGAAGATGGCACAAGGAAACCCCCTTACAAGCTGGAAAGTTAGACCTTGCTTGGTTTTGGAGCAAGGAGCCAGAAACCCTTTGATTCTCAGCCCATGGCATTTTGTCCTGACTGCATGGCCATAGACTGGAAATTCCGAAAGCTCAGATTTCGTCATGGTATCCTGACTTTCAACATTATCCTTCATGTTTTTAGTGGCAGTTCAGCAAAACCAAGTCTCCCATGACACATTGTATTATCATCTAATCAGAATTTTGTGGAAATTCCACTGGAAAATTCTGTGTGAGAACTTACTGACAAAGGATACTAAGAGAAGACTTTTGACATTAGACCAGCATGTGTTATAGGCAGCTTTGCACCTCTGCTGGAAAATGCTTAGAGGGTCTTCAAACCCAAAGAGTTTGCAAGTTACTGGTTTTAAGACATCAGTAGAGGAGGAAATAACACATCCCTTATAGCTTCAGCAGTTACTCTATCTCTCTGTTAAAAATGTGTACTTTATTTGTTATTTGGACGTTACTGGATTCTACTCCAATTCATTGATTCCCATTACACACTTCTTCAGTAGATTCAAGGCATTTAATACATGATGCTTCCTCTTCTCTACAGTACTTATGCACTGTAATCAAGTCACTTCCTTTTTTCAGAAAGCTGCAGAAATTAATCTTTTATGTTTTTCACAATCAGGCTCTTTCTCTGTTTTTCCAATAAGAGTTGTGACTTTCTGAAGACTACATTCTTTGTAGTTTTCAGCATCTTAAAAAATATATATATGTATACAAGAACTGTGTGCAGTATACTTTATGTCTTTGCCAAACAGGCAAAGTCACCAGCTACTTCTGCTCACTCCTACTATTGAATGTTTTGCACAGCGTTACACTAGCAGTTCGTTAAATGAACTTATGATGTTGAATCCTCAGCAGGAGGCACTGCCTTCTAAGATATCTTTCCTGATTCAGTAGATACTTAGATATAGTCTTGAGTTCTTTGTCTTAGATTGTAGAATTTTAGCTTTTGGCTGTATGAAAATGTATTCTGTGTGACTGGTTACAGCTAAGTGATTTAGCACTTTCTCTCTGAGCAACCTGTTGCATTATTCTTTACCGTTATGGTATTTTTTATATCACCTGCTTATTTTATCAGCAGAAATGTCTTCCACATCTATAAAAACATCAGTATGCCTCAAACAGAACAAAAAAAAATTTTACATGTTTCCTTCACCAACCAAATTTACAATCTTATCAAAGAGTGAATGCGGTTTTAGTTGAAAAGACCATTTTCCATAAAACCATGTGACTTCACTTTCAGTATATTTCATATCCTTTAAATCAACATTAATACAAATGTTTATGAGTTCTTTGTTTCATCGGGGTTTGATAAAAGGCAGATGGCTGATAGATACCGCCCTCATCCCATTTGGCCTTTTTTTATGTAAGGTGGGCATAACATTAGCACTGTTCCAGTCTTCTGGAATTTCCCTTATGGTCTAAGATTTATTAAAAACGAACATCGTTGAGCCAGTAGTCTCATGATAAGTGCAGTCTTCTTTCCTAGATTTTTATAGATGACTGCAGTGAACTCTTCCTTTTTACTGACAGATTAATGAAATTCAGTGTGTGGTACTGATTGCTGTGATGACCTTTGATGAGCTGTCTTGTCTTCCTAAAGAATGTGTTAAGAGAGTTTTTCAAAGTGAAATAGCCAGGGGAAGTGCAGTAATAAAAGAAGTTTTTTGCCAGTATGTATTTATCAAAAAACTTGAATATCTTTCAGTAGTTTCATAGAAATATATTTTTGCCTGCTTAGTGTAAGTGGATACGAACGTGGTAAGGGTAAGTCAACAGATTTGAATACATAGCAGTAGTTAAAAGGAACTCATTCTTGAACTGAGCACAAATATTTAATGAGCTGAACTTAAAACGTATAATGCAAGGCATTGTATGTAGAAGTAGGCATGTATTAGTTTATTCATTTCAACTAGAACCAAAGACAAAAATATTGAAATATCTGAGTCTTTGACATATTTCTGACTTCCCTGAAACTAGGAAGCACTAGAACAAGAGTGGCTCTGAGCTTTTCTGAGGGTTTTCAGCTTGCCTCTTTTCCAGCTGCGTATCCTTTACACCATCTCATATTTTTAGGCAGTTTTGATGCTCTGGAAAAATCTCCACTACAAAAATTACTAAAAGAGGACAATGTAAGAAAACTTTCCAAATGACAAGTGACGATACAGAAAGGGATTTCAAATCCTGCCTGTGCTTGTAGCACAGAAACTGTGGCTAGAAATAAAAGCTGACATTAACTTGGGTGAAATTATACATGAAAGAAAGTAGCCTTCATCTTGATAAATTACAGGTGGAGAACTGCCTTGTTATCAGACTTGACCTATCAGCTGTTACATCAGCTTACGTCAGCTGCCTGTGATTCTCCCATTAGCAAATCCAGTCCCTTTTCAGCTTGCTGTGCAGTCCCAGTCCCCCGGTCATCCGCCCTTCCCAGGTTCCCCTATGGCTGCAGTGCAGCAAGGACCCCGACCTGCCTGTACGGCTGCGTCGTCTGCTTGTGAAGGTAAAGGCACAAGCTGGTTTTGGTGTGGAATTGTGTTGTGTGCTGCGCTGGAAGCTGGGGAGCATGGTAGGAAGGTTCCTGTAAATTTAATGGGAAGCCATGCCTTAAAGAGGAGGGATTCTTTCCCTCTTCAGGGAAACCTTTGAGCACATACCAAGTCCTCGTGTGTTCTGTTTGGCCTGCCTCTAGCTAACCAGCAAGTTTCTAGTTTTAAAACAACGATATCGTGTGCTACCTCTTGCCTAAATAACAATTCAGGAGATTTTGGAGGAGGCTGCTATATTGCATGGGGTTTGTGACTGGGGTCGTGGAAGGGAAGCTAGAGATAGTGCTGGGCTATTTTATGGAGGAACATGAAAGCTGAACTGGTGTTACAGCAAGCAAGAGATGAGAGAAAGGAGGACGTGTGTCTGCAGGAGTCGAGCGAACCAGCCTGTGCTGGTGTCACTGCAAAAGGAACCATTTATTTATAATGCAGCTGGGACTGGTATGAGGTGCACAGTCTTTTTGTCTTGGTAGTATGTTGCAGAGGAAAGGGAAAAAGATAGCTGGCTACAAAGTTAATCCACAAATTGCACTGAATTTCTCTTTGTGGTTCTTGCAGAACAAATAGGAATATACTGTATGCCTTCAGTAATGGAGGCACTGAATTGGCCTGATAATATTTCCCTGGGGCTGTTGAATTTCAGCAGGATTTACCAGCAGCCATAGATGATTACTCATTCCATCATGCCAATCGTTCCCACCTACTGGTTTATTTTTTTTCTGTTTGTTCTTTCTTCCATTAGTTGATAATATATGGTCCTTGTAGCAAGGACTCTGTTCATGCCAGGTTTTTAATACAGTACCACATCCAGTGGTACATCTTACAAGTAAGAAATTCGTAATTGATTTGATTCTTAATTACAGTTCTCTGCTGTCTACTGATCCTGTATGGTTTTGGATGTATGCTGTAATTCCAATCTATAATCTAAAGCTTTGGAGTCAATTGCTTTTGGAAACTGAGATACACTTAGTAGTAGAAACTACATTAACTGAGCATTAAGGTACCCATACTTACTACAAGAGATGTTTTCAAATTGAGCGAGGGTACTGTACCGTGGCTTCCTGTACCCTGTCACAGGAGGACAAGGACTTTCTGTAGAGTGACTGCAATGCACATAAATTATTCTAATAATTATGGAAAAGCTTTGTGTTTTGACTTCTCACAGTGTCTGATAAGCCAAAAAAAAAAAAAAAATCTTTCAAATGTATTACATTTCCTTTCAATGTCGTACTTAGACTACTCACTAGAAGACTAGCCTTGTGACATGCTATAGTTAATAAGTTTTCCATGCTGTCAAAAGTAATAATATTAATGTGCCATTCAGTTAAATTAATTTTGTTCTGTGCACTGGCCTGCATAAACGTGAGTGACACTTAGAAATATGATCAGGCAGGAGCTGAGGAGAAGCCAAGTGGCAAAATGGAGTGAGATGCAATGATTAAAGCAGAGCAGCCAGCTGCAAGCATTGGTGGGTAGGCAAAGAGTTACAGAAAACCAGGCAGTGATGTTTGGGTGTATATGTTTCTTCTAATTCATTCTTCCCTTTCTCATTTATTTAATAAATTAATTTTCTTCTTGTTTAATTAAGAACTCGGTATGTTTGGTAGCATGGTCTCTTGTCTGGAAATCAAAGAGCGCGTTTCTGCTAATCTTTGATTTCAAGTGCCTTCAGCCACAGTGTTTCTCATTTTGCAAGAGGCAGCTGATTGTAATGCTTTTAAACTGATGACCGTGAAGTGTCATTTTCTACTAATAATAACAATGTTTTCTCTTTCCATTTCCTCTGCTTTTTAGAAAGCAGTAAGAGAAGTGCTTTCTCTAAACAGTTAAAAATGCAATGAAGAGGACTAAAAGGAGGAAGCTGACAAAACCTGACTTCTTAATTTTTTAATAACATTGGCTGGTTCAAATTATTGCTCAACTTGCTTTCAAGTCCAATTTACTATTGTGTTGGTGAATATTACATAATTAAAGCAGTTAAAAGAAAGGCAATCTACTACCTTTATATATATATATATATATATCTCAATAAGACGACAAAGATTTGCGAAGAATTTCTATGTCAAGTAGTGCTGTTGAGAGGGGAAGAAGAAAAGTAGATTTTTATTTCCACAGAAAGATCCTGCTAGGTCTGTTCCCTTTAAGCAAAGGTAAAAAGTAGTGCTGGCATACAGAAGTTGTATCACAAAGGAGTCGGTGAGTAGGACTCTAGTAGGGAAAACAGTCAAAAGGAATATGCAATTAAACCATTTCTTTTGGCTCTTCCTTGCTCCTGCTTTATACCGTGACTGTATCCCTACAGAAACCACCTCCTGATACCTTTAATAAATTCCCTTCATCTGAAAGATTATTCCCTGTCTGCCCTAAAACTTCTCCCTTTTAAAACTTACCTCATGGACCTTTGCTTCTATTTCTGTTCTCTGTTCGCCTAGCATCAGTCTCCTTTCCATCTCTTCTTTAGCCTCATGTCACTGCTAGTCCCTTTTTTACAGCATCCAAAACGAGCCCTCTGGATCTTTGCCTCAAGAATCCTTCTGAGATCTCCTGCTGTAACCTATTTCACTTTGTTTTGCTTCTTAATTTACTTGTTACATGCCTTGTAACTGAACACTTCACATTAACAGGAGCTTCCTTTTATGGCCAAGTTTGTGCATTTGAAAAAGGTGTAACCTATGAAGACACTTCTGAAATAATGTTAGTAAAAGCAAACAGGAGAAACTTTTGATCACAGACACTCTCTGCTTCGATTTTGTAGGACAAGTGGGTTATTCCTTCAAATACACACTAATCCTTGAATAAGGAAACAGGCAGTAGGGCACTTGTCTGTTCGCATTTTATTGTTTTAAAATATTATCTTCAAAAGTGCAGTAGGTACAGTTGTCATGAAGGTTCTTCCTTCTCTCCAGAGGCATTTAGCACCTATTTACTGCTAGCTGTATAACAGTGTGGCTGCTCCATTCATGGGCATGAAATTCTTTTAGACAGCAAAGAAATTATTCTGCTTGTCAGATTAATGGTTTAGTTGTTAAAGTCCTTAGGTTTACATTGACTGGGTTTATAGTTAGCTACTTCTGTAATCAACCTTTTGATTGAAAAGGCTGGGGAGAGCTCTGCCTCTTACCCTCAGTACTTTTTGTCAAAGTGTCATAGACTTTGGGGTACAGTGATACTTGGTGTGCGTATGTATTCATGTGATAGTCTCCAAAAGTGCTGTAATAATGGGCTGACACATTAGCTCCAGCTTTTCTTTCTCTTTGCAGTCCTTCTTTATCTTTCCCTGCTGCACCATCTATTTCTAGCCTATTTATGCAAACTGAGTTTTAAGAGCTTCTTGCTCACTTCCCACTCCTTTGCCTAATTGTGGCAGAATTGTCTTCATATTGTGGGGTCATGTGGTCCCTGATTTGCAAGTGTAAGAGAAAAGGATTTTCTGTCTCTCCTGATTATACCTCTTGCAGGTTTGAAATTTCTGCTTTGTTCTTTAACTATGTATATATAAAAAATGCAACGTCTCTGAAGCTGTTATTGTTAGACAGCTGTTGTGACAACAAAATTTCAGGTTTAAAGAAAAAAAGGGAGCCCAACAAACCAGCGCTTCCTTTTCCCAGTATGATCTCTTATTTGTCCTAGGGGGTGTGCAGGAGTGATGCTTTCCCAGTTGTAGACCACAGCTATGTGTGTGGGTTGCTAATTCTGTCCACTTGCTATGGTGGCTTAATTGTAGTTGTGGCCAGTCCATATCATCCATTTCTGCATCCATGTGGTACTATTACTAGTATTACTGTGACACCTTTGTGGCTTAGTGTATTCATGGTTTACGTGCTAAGAAAATGAATTTGTCAGATCCGAGATCTCCATGTGTAGGCAGAGTACGATGACCTCAAAATTGTCTGAAGCCCATGGATGTGGGAATTGGGATTAGAGATTCTGTCATTACAGTTTACCTGGGTTTCCTGAATTTGAAAGGCTCTAGCTTATAACCCACCTTTATGCCATCCCTGTTTCCTCCGCAGAGTTTTAAAACACTTTGGTTGGTATGAATACTGTACTGTGAGCGTTATGAGCTTCCATTGTAAATATTGATCGGTGGAAGTTTGTATTTTGGGTCTTCACCCATAAACCACGTCCTACTGTGTTTCTCTCGGGCTTATGCAAGTATCTACAATCAAAACCAGGTATTGAAGTTGGAAACCCACCTCACTGTTTATATCCTTCTTCCCTCTACTGACTATTTTGGAGTCTTGGATCCAATTAGGAAAAAGCATATGGTGCTGTGCCTCATTATTTTGGTATTGTTTTACCAAGCGAGCTGCAAGCATCAATTTTCTTATAATATCGTCCACAAAAATGTGGAGAATGTTTATATAAAGAAGATGGATACCTCTGCTGGCGATTTGCAGTGCGAATGAGAGTACTCCGCATAAATAGCGTTTTTCACTGTAGCTCATTAGGAGAGTGTACTGTCAATGAAAAAATGACTACTGACAAATACAAGAAGAAACATGAGACAGGCAGGTGCCTCTTGGAGTCATCTCTAAAAAGTCCAGGTTCTCAACAGGACTTCAAGTAGCTTTTTCTAAGCTGAAGAAGTGTTAGCAGCACTGTCTATGTCACTTGTGTTCTGCTCCATTGCATCCTCTTTAAATGTAATGAAGTTACGAAGTTGCCTAGGTGGGGAGAGTCTTTTGATTGGTGTTTATGTATTATACATGAATAGGTTAATGTCTATGAACCTCCCACTTGGAAGTTTCTAACACTAACTTACAGTTTCCATCAGAGATCAAAGTAATTTATGTTAGTAAATTATTTATACATAGGACTGAAAGAAATTCATAATAACAATAAGGCACCTCCATGAGATAATCACCATACCAGAAGCACTCATCTGTACCCTGTAGCCCTGCAGGGGTTTGTAATTATCTTCTGCAAACCACACCTCTGGTGATTGCTTTTTGTTGCTTCATCACAGTGCTGCCACTTGCAGTATTTTGCCTGACAAATATTTTTAAAATTAAAAAAAAAAAAGACCGAAACCAAAATATAGCTTAAGAATAGAAAACTTGTGGCAGTCATGCAAAGAGAAAGCGTTAAGAGTACAAGAAGTATTGAAGAAATGCGGTTAATACAGATTTTAATAACAACAAAGAAGTACTAAACATGATTATGTAGGCATTTAAAGAAGTACCTATGCGATTTTTTTCAAGTTACTCGCTGGAATGAGCTCATCATCTGCTGCCATTTCCCATGGCTTGCTAGTGATCTATGGAAAACTGGCTGTTTACATGATGCTGCCTTCTCCATGCTTCCTGCAGCTAAAATTACATTAAAAGAGGCTAAAAATGCATTAAATGCTCTCATAAAATTACTCTTCTGTGTAGACAATTGCAGTATTTGCACAGAAGCACAACATGATTACAGATGGAGAAAGGCTAGTGAGAGGTAATGGTCTCCGTGGCAATAACTGTGTTTGTAAAGTACCTCCTCCAGCCTCTGATGAAGCACTCGGATCAGAAACAACAATCCTAACACCATTTTATGCTTACTAAACACACTCTAGTCTTAACACAGGACCCCCCCCCCCAAAAAAATCCAATCAAATGAACAATTAGAAGCATGGTATTTATTTAAAAGTACCTTCCAAAATAGATGTTTAGATACTCTGTCAATGAGGTACGTTTCTGAGGAACACAAGGGAATGCAAGTTCCCATGCTGCTACAACCAAAACTCTGCCTAGTGAATCTAGAGGTGAGGGCAGAGCCCTTAAATGTCAGGAGATAGGTGAGTACAACGGTCTCCAAGACGGGAGACTGAAATGAGCTTTCAAATATACCCTGTTTTCAGTCTTGCTCGAGCCACATGAATCAACCAGGCTAATTTAAACCAAGTCTACCATGTAATAGAACAGCGACCGCAGAGAACCCTGGGCAGCTGGGTGAGCTGTGATCATGATAACACAAATCAATAAGCAATTGATTTCTTCCATTCTGAACAAGCTGCAAGTGATAGATCAACTTCACTATTAGCCTAGCCAATATGGACTTCCAAAACCGAATGGCAGGAGAACAGCAGCGTGTTTTGCTGTCACCATGCCGTTGCAGGCTCAGTTAGAGCCAAGCGCGAGCTCTGCAGATTGCACGGCTGAAATCCGTATTTCTGTGATCTGAGTCTATGCTGGGGTTTATAACAGTATGTGCAGACATGAAGGGGTAGTAAGTCCTTCCACAGCAGTGCAGTCCATGCTGTGAAAGACATCTTCAGTTATTCTAGCTATGAGTTAAAAATGGAAATTTTCTGGTATTAGGATCTGTTCTTTTGAGCAAGGTTATAACATATTTATAGCCCTCCTGGGTCTGATAGAGGTGGCTAAGATACTGCTCCCCAGCTACCACCTTTGCAGCCTGAAGAGCCCTAATCTACTTAGCCGTTCCTTCTGCAGAAACTGTGTCATATCTTTCATCATTTCTGCTGCTTTTCTTGGAACTTTTCCCAATTCTACCATATCTTTTTTGAGGTGCAGAGGACACCATAAGTTTTCAAGGTACTGGTGCACGTGCATTCTGATAGTGTTTTTATACATATATGGCTAACGATGTTAAATATGTGTATTTTGTGTTCTCTCTGAGCATTTTCCTAACTATGCATAATTGTGTGTTCTGTATGTTTCCTTACTTCTGGTGATCACTGAGCTGATGTTTTGCAGGGAACTATCTATTATAATCCCTATGTCTTGTTCCCAACTCGCAATAATAATTTCAGTGTCTGTTACTTTATAGGTATGGCATTGTTGTTGCAGTTTCTAAGTTGGTTTTTGTTTTGTTGGGTTTTTTAATTAAAAGGAACAATAACTACGTAATGCTGCTCTTAATATATAATGCTCCAGCCCATTGCTGGGAACAACAAAGAATTCCGCATCCCCAAGGAAGTCTTCTGAGGCAAGCCCATGCGCTTCTTGATAAGGGAGAAAGGTGTAAATTCTGAACTATAGCTGAGTATCTGGCATAGAATTGTTTAGGTTGGAAAGGCCTTTAAGATCATTGAGTCCAACCATCAACCCAACACCACCACATCCACTAAACCATGTCCTGAAGTGCCATGTCTGTGTGGTTTTTGAACCTCCAGGGATGGTGACTCGACCGCTTCCCTGGGCAGCCTGTTCCAATGCTTGACAACCCCTTTGGTGAAGGAATTTTTCCTAATATCCAATCTAAACCTCCCCTGGCACAACTTGAGGCTGTTTCCCCTTGTTCTGTCACTTGCTACTTGGGAGAAGAGACCGTCCCCCACCTGGCCCCAACCCCCTTTCAGGCGGTTGTAGAGAGCGATCAGGTCCCCCCTCAGCCTCCTTTTCTCCAGACTAAACAGCCCCAGTTCCCTCAGCCGCTCCTCACAGGACTTGTGCTCCAGGGCACTCGCCAGCTCCGCTGCCCGTCTCTGGACACGCTCCAGCACCTCCGGGTCTGTCCTGTATGCATCCTTCAGATGGATATACTGCAGATGCTTTATCCAGGTTTGGGTAAAAGTGATTGTGCGTAAGAGCTATTGAGAGAAGTGCCACTGATGCTGAAAATTTGGCTTAGTGGATGAAGTTCAGTTTCTCTTAAATGACTTGGAAGCTTGAGCTCTGAGTTGGAAAGGAACATTTTGTTTCCTTTTATATGGATGTTAATGTCCTTAGGACACGAGCTGCCTTTTCTCTAGGAATTACCCACCACATCCATGAATACATGTTCCACATGCTCTCAGTCGCATTCCCCCAGCTTTTTAGGTAAGTTTCTGACTTTGCCTCTTTCCCCTTGGCTCTTTGAACCTGGTAAATTGCCGTGTTCTTTTTGCATTTGTGGTATAAGAAAAAGGTGCATAATCCCTGCAGAAAATTATATAGTGTCTTAACAAAAAGCTTGGATACACCCCCAAAACTTTTCAACAACCAGCCTTCCAATTTATTCTAACAAAACCCTGGAACAAAAGAGATACAGCTTCATAGAAATGTACTTTACTCAGCTGCTGGGGTAAATTGTGGAAACAGACATAGATGGTAAGAAGTACTGTCTTTGAAAGAGAAACATGGCTCTCTGAAATGCTTTCCTGGACTGTTCAGTCTAACCTGATTCTTCTTGTCTCAAAAGCAACTTCATTACTGTCCTCCCCCCACCCCACCCCAAGATATTCTTGTGCCTGAAAGGAAGGAGGAATGTAGCTTGGATCATTCTAGTGATCGTTTCCAAGTGGTATTGTCCTCTTTTTGGTCTCTCTTGTGTCTGCATGTTCAAATCTCTTCTTCATTTTAAAACAAAGTTCCTATAATTCTGCATGTAATTCAGCCTTTCCCTCTTTGCCAGGACTGTTAGGAAGGTACTAAGCAATAAATAGCCAAAGATTGCATTTGGCAGGATCCCAGATGATAGGCTGCAAGGCTGAAGGCAAAACCAAATCCTTCCAGCCATTCCTCACTGATGTGAGGAGGGATGGGCTGTGTGTTTTCCTGGTCTATATCTGCCTTTTTTTCTTTTTTTTTTTTTCCTGACAGATAGGAGATGTCTTTTTTTATACTGAATGTTTTGTGCTTTTTGTTTTTTATACTTTTTGCTTTTCTGACAGTGTGGTGAGAGACCCATGTTACTGTTTCATGGAAAACAGTCTAGTAGTTGTGTATGCATGTGTGTGAATTGATTTCCACTGAAACAGAACCTGGAAAAAAAAACCAGTCATGACTTGGTTTAAAGGGCAAACAGTATTTGTGGGACCCTGATTGTCAGGGTGAAATGCTGAGCAGAATAACTTGCTTTGCAGCCAGCAGATATCTTGTCATTTGACTTCATACAGGATAGTTGCTGTGGACTCCAGTTGCAGCAATGGACTCAAGGTTATCAAGGATTTAAGCTGGGCAACTTGTGGCAGATATCTCATATTGTTCATTTGAATGTTTTCTTTAACAGTAGGAGTTTGAGATGTAATCCTGTTACTTTTCTGCGGGGCTTTCAAAATTGTATTTTTAAAAGGTACAAAAAGTGATTAAAATATAACCCCACATCTTGTTTGCTTTCACAGCAAGAAAAACTGGGTGATATCTGCTTCTCCCTCCGTTATGTGCCTACTGCTGGCAAACTGACTGTCGTCATTTTAGAGGCAAAGAACCTGAAGAAGATGGATGTCGGTGGACTATCAGGTATGTGCATGAAAATCTGCTTTTACACTTTGCAGGCTTGTAAAGGCAGAAAATCAACTTATTTTCTGCTGGAGATCTCTTGGTTGAGAAGGTAAGGGCTCTTGTTCGCTGTCTGAAAAATGCGGTTTGTGTTTTCTGGAAGTTAGGGCGTGACTGAGGATATCGGAACTCATTCTAGCTTAAAAAAGGGAATTTTGTTATACATTGCATTCCACTCCCAAGACAAGGTCTGAAGAGTTAAACAGATGACAGTGCAAACTCTCTGTACTTTCCTTCTCTCCTGTTGCCTGGAGATAAATAAAGACTATTCAGGCAGGAGGAAAAAAATCTGACTACAATTCCTATTGTCTGTTTAATCTCACAAAATGGGAGCATTTCCCTGCAATGTCACTGATAATACATAATAGAGGAACTTGCCACAGGTCACCATGCTGACTGCTGGTTGAGGTGCTAGGATAATTGTTTCTACATCTGCAGGGCTCAGGTGTGATTGCTTCCATGCACAGAGTTGGGGGTGTTCTGCGTTTGCATGTACACCGGCAGTCAAAATGACAGTCTTGCACTTGTGGTAGTCAGTGAGGTTGATATCTCCAACGTGCTCAGTACCTACAAATAGTCCTCGCGGTCTTTCCCCGGGGTAAGGCTATAGACGCTGTGAGCGAGATGCTGGATGCCATCTCTGAGGCAGGGTGCGGTCAGCACGTGTGACATCAGGCCTGTGTCTCTCTGGTAGGGCTGTGTCCCACGGACCTGGTGGAGCTCCAGGTCAGCTTCTGTTCTCTGCTGTCTGGAATTTGGACACAAATTCCTGTCTAAATTGTCAGTTAGCTGACACCAGATTAAATAACAAGATGCTTTATAAGGAGAGAAATTTGTTTTATATACCTTCTGTTTAAAAGAGCCAGTTTCTACCGATCACTGAGAATGAGGACATTTCCAGCACGGCTCTAGAACTGAAGAGTTTTACAGCTGTCACCAACACACAGATGATGCAAGTGCCAATTTTGAATTAGCAAGTGGCAATAAAAAAGTGTTTTGCTTTTATTTTCTTATAATCTTAGCACAAGGTAAGAATTATATCCAAAATACACAGAGAAATGGGAACCTGATAAAAGCAAGCCTGAAGGATTTATTTACCACTTGTGTTGGACAGTAATGGGACCTTCACAAATGAGGGGAAACAGAGTCTTTTACCATTAACCAGTTATCTCTTTTTATTTTACTTGCTTCTAAAGTTTTCCACTGCACAGCAGCAGACATGATAAAGTAAAAGACATCAAAATATTGTTGTCATTACCTCAAATCAAGTCTAGCTTTTTCTTGTCTAAAATGGACACTGGATTAGGACACACAACTAAGAGTTTCCCTAATGCTTATACTGAACAAATTGCAAATTAATGTTCTTAAGCACGTTTAGTTCCTAATTGTTTTCTAATGAAAGATTAGATTCTCATAATGAGGAAGTGTGGGGGTTTTTGACTGAAGTGTATCTCTAAGAGCCAGAGCATCTATATTCTTTTCCAAACTTTGCAAGAAATGCAATGGATAATGGGTACTCGGTTCATAAGAAAAGAAAGAGGCAAGGGGAGCACTAATGAACTGAAGACCTTCTACAAACTTCAAATGGAAAATATAATGCATTGTGTTGGAAATAACTACCAGGAAGTGAATGGGCTTACTCTCCTTTATGTGCTGAAGCACACAGAGGACATTTAAATATATTTCTAGGGAACAACAGGTTTTGTTCCCCTTTTTTAGGGCATTGCCAAAGTAGAAACATCATGTTCTTTCGGAGACAAACAAACCCAATGGGATACCATGGTTGTAGCTGGAATTCAAAAGTCACTGACAGTGATAAATGGCAGTTAGTATGGTATTCCTGAGGCAGTAATTATAGATGAAATAATGTTGGTTTAAAGTGGATCCAGTATCTTTCATTAGGGAATTTATCTTTTGAATAAATTATGCAGAAATAACTTTTGAAATCAAGCTGCGATTCTGTTGTCATTATTCACACTAAATAATACCTGCTCTCAAAGTATAGTACTGCTAAGTGGTAATGAAGGTGACAGGGTTTTCTCTCGATTAGAAAATGCTTTCCCCGCTAGTTTTGTTATTTTCTCTAGATCCTAAAATGGCTTATTGTTTTGCAAAATTGGAAGTTTTGTGTTGCAGTGGAGGTGGAAAAATGTTAACCATCAAATGTGATCTCAAACTGAATGTTACCTTTATACCTCAACAGCACTTACTGTTACCAAGGGAAATCCATTAGCAAGATGTGAAAATTATTT